>JAWNLU010000713.1:0-16114 GCA_035042165.1 Drosophila kuntzei | reverse complement strand
GGCTTTCGAATATACTAACGGCAAAGTATGTTTGGATTCAGAAGATGTTTAAAAGAAAGGTTATTATATGAAGGTATAGGTGTGCTACTTTAAACAGAAGGCTTTCGAATATACTAACGGCAAAGTATGTTTGGATTTAAAAGATGTTTAAAAGAAAGGTTATTTTATGAAGGTATGGGTATGCTACTTTAAAAAGAAGGCTTTCGAATATACTAACGGCAAAGTATGTTTGGATTCAAAAGATGTTTAAAAAAATGTTATAATATGAAGGTATAGGTATGCTACTTTGAACAGTAGGCTTTCGCATATACTATTGGCAGAGTATGGTTGGTTTCAAAAGAGGTTTAAAAAAAGGTTATAATATGAAGGTATAGGTATGCTACTTTGAACAGTAGGCTTTCGCATATACTAATGGCAAAATATAGTTGGATTCAAAAGATGTTTAAAAAAGGTTATAGTATGAAGGTATAGGTAGCTACTTTGAACAGTAGGCTTTCGCATATACTAATGGCAAAATATGGTTGGATTCAAAAGAGTTTAAAAAAAGGTTATAATGAAGGTATAGGTATGCTACTTTGAACAGTAGGCTTTCGCATATACTAATGGCAAAATATGGTTGGATTCAAAAGAGGTTTAAAAAAGGTTATAATATGAAGGTATAGGTATGCTACTTTGAACAGTAGGCTTTCGCATATACTAACGGCAAAGTATGGTTGGATTCAAAAGAGGTTTAAAAAAAGGTTATAATATGCTATTTTGAACAGTAGGCTTTCGCAAATACTAATGGCAACGTATGGTTGGATTCAAAAGAGGTTTTAAAAAAGCATATAATAATATACTAATGGCAAAGTATGGTTGGATTCAAAAGAGGTTTAAAAAAGGTTATTAAATGAAGGTATAGGTATGCTGCTTTGAACAGTAGACTCTCGCATATCTTAATGGCCTAGTATGGTAGGATTCAAAAGAGGTTTAAAAGAAAGGTTATAATATGAAGGTACATGTATGCTACTTTTAACAGAATACTTTCGCATATACTAATGGCAGAGTATGGTTGGTTTCAAAAAGGTTATAATATGAAGGTATAGGTATGCTACTTTGAACAGTAGGCATTGGCATATACTAATGGCAAAGTATGGTTGGATTCAAAAGAGGTTTTAAAAAGGTTATAATATGAAGGTATAGGTATGTTGCTTTGAGCAGTAGACTCTTGCATATAATAATGGCAAAGAATGGTTGGATTCAAAAGAGGCTTAAAAAAGGTTATAATATGAAGGTATAGGTGTGCTACTTTGAACAGTAGGCTTTCGAATATTCTAATGGCAAATTATAGTTGGATTCAAAAGAGGTTTAAAAAAAGGTTATAATATGAAGGTATAGGTATACTGCTTTAAACAGAAGGCTTTCGAATATACTAACGGCAAAGTATGGTTGGATTCAAAGATGTTTACAAAAAGTTTATAATATGAAGGTATAGGTATGCTTCTTTGAACAGTAGGCTCTCGCATATAATAATGGCAAAGAATGGTTGGATTCAAAAGAGGTTTAAAAAAAGGTTATAAAAGAAGGTATAGGTATGCTACTTTGAACAGTAGGCATTTGCATATACTAATGGCAAAGTATGGTTGGATTCAAAAGAGGTTTTAAAAAAGGTTATAATATGAAGGTATAGGTATGTTGCTTTGAGCAGTAGACTCTCGCATATAATAATGGCAAAGAATGGTTGGATTCAAAAGAGGCTTAAAAAAGGTTATAATATGAAGGTATAGGTGTGCTACTTTGAACAGTAGGCTTTCGCATATACTAATGGCAAATTATAGTTGGATTCAAAAGAGGTTTAAAAAAAGGTTATAATATGATGGTATAGGTATACTACTGTGAACAGTAGGCTTTCGCATATAATAATGGCAAATTATAGTTGAATTCGAAAGAGATTTAAAAAAAGGTTATAGTATGCTACTTTGAATAGAAGGCTCGCATATACTAATGGCAAAGTATGGTTGGATTCAAAGAGGTTTCAAAAAGGTTAAATGCTAATGGCAAAGTACGGTTGGATTCAAAAGAGGTTTAAAAAAAGGTTAAATGCTAATGGCAAAGTATGGTTGGATTCAAAAGAGGTTTAAAAAAAGGTTATAAATGAAGGTATATGTAGGTATGCTACTTTGAACCGTAGGCTTTCGCATATACTAATGGCAAAGTATGGTTGGTTTCAAAAAAGGTTATAATATGAAGGTCTAGGTATGCTACTTTGAACAGTAGGCATTTGCATATACTAATGGCAAAGTATGGTTGGAGTTCAAAAGAGGTTTTAAAAAAGGTTAAATGCTAATGGCAAAGTACGGTTGGATTCAAAAGAGGTTTAAAAAAAGCTTAAATGCTAATGGCAAAGTATGGTTGGATTCAAAAGAGGTTTAAAAAAAGGTTATAAATGAAGGTATATGTAGGTATGCTACTTTGAACCGTAGGCTTTCGCATATACTACGGCATAGTATGGTTGGTTTCAAAAAAGGTTATAATATGAAGGTATAGGTATGTTGCTTTGAGCAGTAGACTCTCGCATATAATAATGGCAAAGAATGGTTGGATTCAAAAAGAGGCTTAAAAAAGGTTATAATATGAAGGTATAGGTGTGCTACTTTTAACAGTAGGCTTTCGCATATACTAATGGTAAATTATAGTTGGTTTCAAAAGAGGTTTAAAAAAGGTTATTAAATGAAGGTATAGGTATGCTACTTTGAACAGTAGGCTTTCGCATATACTAATGGCAAAGTATGGTTGGATTCAAAAAATGTTAAAAAAAGGGTTTAATATGAAGGTATAGGTATGCTACTTTGAACAGTAGGCTTTCGCATATACTAATGGCAAAGTATGGTTGGATTCAAAAGAGGTTTAAAAAAAGGTTATAAATGAAGGTATAATTATGCTACTTTGAACAATATGCTTTCGCATATACTAATGGCAGAGTATGGTTGGTTTCAAAAAAGGTTTAAAAAAAGGTTATAATATGAAGGTATAGGTATGCTACTTTGAACAGTAGGCTTTCGCATATACTAATGGCAAAGTATGGTTGGATTCAAAAGAGGTTTTAAAAAGTTTAAATGCTTATGGCAAAGTATGGTTGGATTCAAAAGAGGTTTAAAAAAAGGTTATAATATGAAGGTATAGGTATGCTACTTTGAACAGTAGGCTGTCGCATATAAGTTAACAAGCAAGTTAACTAGCGGACCTCGCTAGAACTTCTCGAGTAACCCGCGCGCCCTAAATGCTGAGGCATCAGATTCGCGCTGCAACATTCTTAGCTTTAACGATTGGGTGCAATAGCCAGACGACACTTTGTGTCGCAATCGCTTTGCTTATATTATGTTTATGCTGAGTCGGCTTGCCGACCATGAACCCATGGCATGTTCAATAGTTTTCCATTTAATGTATTTAGCTTTAGATCCATATTCTTTTATTTCACATATTCAGTCTTGTATCTAGCTTTAAACAAGCACGTCAAATATAATTGCATTACTCCGGCATCAGCCGTATTGAACCTAAAGTGTTTTATTGCTAAGCCCTAAGGCTAGCAAAAGGAGAACTTAACAAGTGATCCCACCACAGCCCTCGTTGTTATCACCATTGGACTTCAGCTGCAACCGGCGGAGTCACTGGATCAACGTACCCAAGTGGAGCTACAGACATTGGACCTACGCCGCAACTGGCAGGTGCCACTGGACTCGACTACGGAAATTAATAATTGGCGCCCAGCGGAATAGAAATTATTCTAAGTAGAATTTACGTCCCCTACAACATGTAAGTGACTGTTCAAAATTTGTGATTTCAAAAGACTAAAAATAAAATTTTTTTTTTAAAAAAATAACAAAAAGAAAGTGTTATAAAAACTGCAGCGCTAAAGTGAGCGTTGAGATACGGTATAAATATTTTTATTTTCGTTCGTAATTTGATTGATTTGCGTTTGGTTATTGATATTTTGGTATATTTGATATTTTCTACTTTGCGTTGTTTGACAAATGTTTTCAAGTGAATTTTTCTGCATTTATAATCAGATAAAATTATCTCTCAGTGACTGACTGCTCATGAGTTGGCAGTATAGAGAAGTGAAAGTAGAGTACAATAGTGAAAAGGAAGATAACGACCAAGATAGTGACGAAAGTGATCAGATAGGATTTTGTCCCCGGGAAAACAATCAATTAGAAATGGAAGCGGCAAATTTAAAAGCCTTAATTGAAGGCGCAGTTAACAGCGCCCTTGTTCAACAAGAACAGCGGTTAAAAAATGAGTTTCGTGCAGAAATTGCTGTCGTAAGAAACCAGGTTGAAACCCTCAGAGTGGAGGCCCCCAAGTAGAAAGATACGAAAGGGTAACTTGTGACCCTAGCATAAAATGCGAAGTGAAGTTAGATATCGTAAAATCGGTACCGACATTTAATGGGAACCACGAAGAATATGTTTCTTGGAGGCAGGCAGCTGTAGACGCGTATGAAATTTTTAAACGATACATAGGCAGTGAAGCCCATTACGAGGCAGTTGCCATACTGAAAAACAAAGTTTGTGGTGCAGCACGAGCAGTACTGACAGCGCATACAGTTCTCAATTTCGATACAATCATAGCTAGACTTGATTGCACATACGCGGACAAAACGTCCTTACGAGTACTCCGGCAACAACTAGAAATGGTTAGACAGGGTGACTGGGACTTAATGGACTACTATGACGAAGTCGCGAAAAAATGACTCTCGTAACGAACAAAATCGTCATGACACATGACGAACAGGCAGCGACTATACTCAATACAGAGATTAGGAGTGATGCCCTACATGCATTCATGGCAGGCCTTAAGAGGTCCCTGAAGTCATATGTTATCCCAGCGCAGCCCAAAGATTTGCCATCCGCTTTAGCGTTGGCTCGCGAGGCTGAAAGTAGTATTGAAAGGAGCGCTTTCGCTGCTTCATATGCCAAGGCAATTGAAGACAAAGGCCATATAGGAGAAAGCAATAGGCAGGGTAGAAATACCCAACCTAGACAGGGAAAAGGCTTTGAGAAAAATCCACACTTCGTTGTGAAACAGGGTCAAAGCAGGCCACATGCTGACACTGGAACAAAGCCTAATGACAAAGAAAGCCCGGTGCTAAACCAGGTTCAGCCTATGGAGGTCGATCCTTCGGTCTCTAAATTCAGGCAGCCCACCAATTGGGGAAAGCAGCCAAGTAACGCCGCACATGGCGAAACTCAGAAAAGGCAGAATACGTCAGAGCGTATCTCCGGTCAGAGATACCAACGGGTGAATAATGTTTCCCAGCATGCTGGTAGCAAAGACGAACAGGAATATGCAAGCACAGCCGAGGCCGCAGCTAATGATATCGACGAAGAAAGTGATTCGTCAGAAATCAACGATTCAATGAATTTTTTAGGGAACGCTCCCAGTTGCCGTTCGTCGAGCGACAATTGGATGGTAGAACATTAAAGATTTTAATCGACACTGGGGCGGCAAAAATTTACGTCAGACCCGTAAAGGAGTTAAAAAACGTAACAACCGTCGATGCCCCATTTACTGTGAATTCCATACATGGATCCAGTAAAATTAAACAAAAATGTTCAATGAAAATTTTTGGGAAAGTTGCCCCGTTCTTCATGTTAGACACCCTCGACACATTCGACGCTATAATAGGTTTCAATCTGCTAACGCAGGCAGGTGTAATTTTGAATCTCATGGGTAACAACATAACCTACGGCAACAAGTCGGAAATGTTAAAACACCACTTTTGCGACAACGTGAACTTCACACGTGTCGATGACATAATAGTCCCTGACATTGTAAGGGGCGAATTCAAAAAAATTATATTGAAGCGGATTAAGGCTTTTTCGACCTCTAACGAGGCACTGCCCTTCAACACTTCTATCATTGCCACAATTCGTACCGAGGACAACGAGCCGGTATACTCAAAGCTATATCCATACCCTACAGGTGTCGCAGATTTCGTTAACAACGAGATCGCACAATTATTGAATGATGGCATCATAAGACCATTAAGATCTGCTTACAACAGCCCGGCGTGGGTTGTTGATAAGAAAGGACTAGATGTCAGTGGTAATAAGAACCATCGGCTCGTCATTGACTTCAGGAAGCTAAATGAGCGAACTGTTGCGGACCGTTACCCAATGCCAAGCATTCCAATGATTTTAGCGAATCTGGGAAAGGCAAAATTTTTCACCACGTTAGATTTGAAATCCGGGTATCACCAGATTTATCTAGCTGAAAAAGATCGTGAGAAAACTTCTTTCTCAGTTAACGGAGGAAAATACGAGTTTTGTCGATTGCCTTTTGGTTTGAAGAATGCTGGTAGCATCTTTCAAAGAGCAATTGACGATGTTCTTCGAGAACAAATTGGTAAAATATGTTACGTCTATGTTGATGACGTAATAATATTTTCCGAAAATGAAGCCGATCACGTCCGACACATTGATATAGTACTTCAGCGTCTTTGCGTTGTTAACATGAGAGTCTCTAAGGAGAAGACAAAGTTTTTTAAAGAAAGAGAAGGTTAAGGCGATTCAAGAATACGCTGAACCAAAAAACTTATTTGCTCTAAGGTCTTTTTTGGGCCTTGCCAGCTACTACAGGGTATTTGTTAAAGATTTCGCTTCCATAGCAAGACCCTTAACAAATATACTGAAAGGCGAAAATGGCTCAGTTAGTAAGCACATGTCCAGGAAAATGCCGATAGAATTCGATGACTCGCAACGCGAGGCTTTCAACCGGTTAAGAAACATATTGGCATCAGAAGATGTCATGCTCATGTACCCAGATTTTAAAAAGCCCTTCGATTTAACCACCGACGCTTCCGCAAGTGGTATCGGAGCAGTGCTATCTCAAGGGGGAAGACCCATTACAATGATTTCACGTACATTAAAACCATGTGAATCCCATTATGCTACCAATGAAAGGCTATTGTATGGGCCCTCGGGAAACTTCAGAATTACCTATATGATACCAGAGAGGTACACATTTTCACGGACCATCAACCGCTCACGTTTGCAGTATCTGAAAAGAATACTAACGCAAAAATTAAAAGGTGGAAAGCTTTCATTGAAGAGCATAATGCAAAAATCCATTACAAGCCAGGCAAAGAAAACTTCGTGGCTGACGCCCTATCCCGGCAGGATATTAATGCTTTACAAGATGAGCCGCAATCAGATGCAGCCACCATTCACAGTGAGCTTTCCCTGACGTACACAGTCGAAACAACTGACAAGCCCTTGAACTGCTTTAGAAATCAAGTAGTTTTAGAAGAAGCATGTTATTCGTTGCATCGAAGACTAATCATGTTCGGCAACAAGACCCGCCACGTGATACATTTCACAGACAGAAGTAGTCTCATGGAGACAATAAAACTTGTAGTGAATCCTGAAGTTATAAACGCGTTCCATTGTAATTTCCCAACTTTGGCCGTCTTTCAACATGAGTTAGTGTCACTTTTCCCGACAACCAAACTTTGGCACTGTAATAATAGGGTATCAGACATCACTAACAAGGACGAACAAGTCGAAATAGTTAATACCGAGCATAATCGTGCACACAGAGCAGCACAGGAAAATGTAAAACAAATCCTTCGTCATTACTATTTTCCAAAAATGACTAAGTTGGCTAACGAGGTCGTTTTAAATTGCAAAGTATGTACTACGGCTAAATATGACCGTCACCCAAAAAAGCAGGAACTCGGGGAAACACCAATACCATCTTATGCTGGAGAAATGTTACACATCTTCTCCACCGATCAGAAACTTTTCTTGACCTGTATTGACAAATTTTCTAAATTTGCAGTTGTTCAGCCATTAACATCTCGTGCAATTACAGATATAACAGCTCCCATATTACAACTAGTTAAAATTTTTCCGAAAACCAAAACCATTTATTGCGACAACGAAGCTTCGTTCAACTCAGAAACGATCACTTCGTTATTAAAAAATCAGTTCAACATAGATATTGTTAACGCCCCCCCACTCCATAGCTGCTCAAATGGTCAAGTGGAACGATTCCACAGCACATTAATTGAGATAGCTAGGTGCCTGAAAATTGATAAGAAAATTAACGAAACTGTCCAAGCAATAATACGAGCAACAATAGAATATAATAAATCTATCCATTCAGTTACAGGGCACAGGCCACTAGACGTAATACATGCAGCATCTAGTGAGCTGCAGGAAACAATTAAGGACAAGATAACAAAAGCCCAACAAGATCAACTTACTAGACTTAATCCAGATAGGCAAAACAGGGTTTTCAAGGTAGGGGAGAAAGTATTCCTTAAAAACAACAAAAGGTTAGGCAACAAGTTGTCCCCATTATGTTCTGAAGGGATCGTACAAGCAGACCTGGGAACGTCTGTACTTATTAAGGGGAGGGTGGTCCACAAGGACAATCTAAGGTAATAGCAAAAATTTGTTCCATTACATTCAATCCTACAACTACTACAGATCTGACTTAATCGTTTCCTGCAGGTTTATCGGAATTATCCTCGCACTCCTGACCGCAGCGAATGCGCGTATCACCGACTTCTCCCATGCGAATTATATTCCTGTATTGGACGGTAACGTTTTAGTATGGGAACAATATAGCTACGTGAGACACTCGACCAATGTGACTGACTTCACCAACATTATAGATGACACAATACAATTTACCAAATTATTCCCACAATCGCATTTGCGAAAATTGTTAGAAGTAGACATAGACCATGTTCAAAATTTATTATCCATATCCATTATCCATACACCATAGGATAGCTAGAAGCCTGGATTTTTTGGGGACAGCATTGAAAGTCGTAGCAGGTACTCCTGACGCGTCAGACCTTGAGAGAATCAAGATAACCGAGTCTCAGCTGATAGCATCAAACAATAGACAGATACAAATTAATACAGAAACACAAAGGCAAATCAATTTACTTATCGATACAGTCAATAAGATACTTAATGAAAAAAAGGTTGATTTAGTGGACACCGCGCATTTGTATGAAACGCTACTAGCGAGAAACTGAATGCTGATTACAGTAATACAAAATCTCATGCTCACTATAACGCTTGCCAAATCAAACATTATAAATCCCACAATTTTTGATCACAATGATTTGAAATCCATTTTTACTGAACAGCTCACAGAAGTCACTATAGTTAGTTTAATGGAAGTATCAAACGTAAAGATTTTCCAGTCCGATAGTATTATTCACATACTAATTGAATATCCTAAAGTTAAAATTATTTGCAAAAAGGTCATAATCTTCCCTGTGGCACACAACAACACCGTACTGCAATTACATGACAACATAGTAGCGGAATGCGCCGATGAAACCCTAGCTGTGACGGAGTGCGCTACAACCAGCTATGCGACGTTCTGCAAACTGGCAACTGTAGTGTACAAGTACAAGCATGAAAAAAAAAATATAATGCAATAAAATAATAATAAATAATAGGAATATTAATATTAATTATAATGATAAAAATTAAAATTTTTGGTAGCAAATATAATAATTATGATATTTAAAAACAAAGCAATAAAACAATAATAATAAAACAGAATAAAAACAGTATTAAAAATATTTATAGATAAAAATAATAGAAACAGTCTTAAAAACATTTATAGATTAAAATGATAAAAAAACATTCTAAAAAAATATTTGCATATTCATTATAATACTAAAAAAAAAAAATAATAAAAGCTTACGATAAAGGTTTAGTATATTTTTTAACGAGTTAGTCAGTAACTATCGTTTAGGATTTTCGGTATTTTTTCCAAAACGCATTGCCTAGCACTGCAATTGCTCTCACTGCCCTTGAACTGTCACTCTCTCAGTGACGTGAACTTCCGGCAACTTGGCCTATTTAAAGCCCGGCCGTAACCTCGGAAATTCTTTTCCAACACGAGTTTTATCGAGATCGCACCGAAGCTGTGCCAAAATCTTTATTTTTTTCACGTGCTTAACTTAAGCAAATGTAAGTAAAGATTACTCAGAAAAATAAAAATCAATCAGACACTAAAACTAAAACTTTTTCTATAGATAAAACATCTCTTTTGGATTTGGCTTTAGCCAATTAAAAATTTAATAAATTTTCTCAACGGCGGCGGCTTTTCTCTGAAGATTTTCAGAACACGCCAATTGTTCAAGTAAGTTTTTATATCAATCATTATAGGCTTGCCTATCTAATGTTGATAAATTCTTATTTAGCTTCTGCAAACCTTCGATGGCATCAAATAACCAAAATTGGTTAATAAAGATCCAGCTGAAAGCTCTGAACGCTTCTCGGGATCCGCTGGCGAGTTGGTCAGTCGGAAACTCCCACAGACGCGATCTCCAATAAGCCGCAAAAGCAGCAAGTGCAGAAGAGTGTAGTGATCCAGGCTTCAGTGGCGTGCAAAAGAGAAAAAGTGCTCAAAAATAGGGAACAATTCCCGAAAAGTTGAAAAAGTTTGGCTCGATTTAAACTTCAAAAAATAATGTGCTAAAATCCAAGAATTTTTTTTTTGCTCGTCTTAATGTTAGGTACATAGTTACCATAAGAGAAAAAAAAGAAGAGAACAGTGCATAAAGAAAGAAAATACAAATCAAAGTTTCAGTGCAGTGCGACGCTAATTATTTTGCGATATATTAAAATCGTTTTCTTTCAAAATATTAGTATAAAATATATTATAGTTAAACAAAGTTAAAATCAATTAAAACAAATACGATATAATAGCTAAACAAATTTAGAGTCAATAAAAGGAAAAATTTAAAAACGAAGTTATGAAAAAAAAAACGAAGTCATACACGACAGTGAAACTAAATACAATTATCAAAACAAATATTAAAAGAACAACAACAACATCAGACAGCATGGGAAGGCCTTCATCATCGCTTCTGGACCCGGTGAGTTTCACAACCAATATCTGTATATGATTCGTTTTAAAAAAAATTAAAAAAAAAGAGATTTTAAAATAAACAAAAAAAAAACATAGAAAAAAAAACAAGTGTAGATCAAAAAAAGAAAAAAATAAAAACAAGACAAAAAAAGAATGAAAAATTAAAACAATAGAAAAATGCAACATATTGAGCGCTATTTTTTTTGTGTTCTAACTTATTTCTAATGATAACATAACGGTGAGACTCTAAGCAGACCGCCGATGTAACCCGCGATTTCTTGTTTTTTTGTTTTGATTCTACGTTCTCTTTGCGGTGAGAACTACAGTGAAGCCTTAATAAAGGCGAAATAAATAACGTCACTCGCACTAAAATACTTTGATTTCATTTTTCTTTACTTTTGATTTTGGTTCAACGTCAACTCAATAAATAATTAAAATTAATTTTAAAATATTGCACTGAAAATAAATTTGGAATGTTGCGCAAGAATAGACTTAAAATATAAGTAAAATAAATATTAGTAATAAAAGCACACATTCACAGATTATGATATATAATAGAAAAATTACAACTTTTACAAAAGTCAAAGTTAGAAAAGAAAGCTACTATAATTAAGATTTATATATACAAGGATTTAGAGATCACAGTTAGAAATTATAATGAATTGAAAATATTAAGAAACAAATTAAAATGTTAAAAGACGAATATAATAACTTTTACTTTTTTTGAAGTTTATAATAAATTAATTATGAAGTAAAAATAATTCTGTTTCCTTTAAGTAGATGAAGGGGTAAACTAACTTTTGGGAGCTTTCCATAATTTTCTCTCACGCAAGGAGGCTCATAGGCAGGGAGGGTTGTGACGTGACAAGCTGCGTTTACATCTTAGCAGCAAAAGCATTTGAATATTTTGTTTTGGTTTTGTTTTAGTGTTGGCAATTTTCCTTCTTTATTTCTCTTGATTCTATCCTATATAATTTGGCTTAGTTTTCCTATATTTAATTATGATGTACTCATGAGTGCTATTGGTAAAGACTTCAACGAACCCACCCACAGGCTGTTTTTGCTGGTCGTTTCGAGGAAAGCGAACTGAAGATCTAAGCCTAGGCGATTCCTACTCATGGGCAAATGGCCAACTTAGACAAGTAGTCAATTGGCATTACATAATTTGGCGCCCGAACGTGTGGGGCCTTTCTGATCAAATAATTGTTATTAGACGTATTAAAAATACTAATAATATCCGCAAGGAGTAAAAACAGGTCAGAGGTCCAATTCTAATATTTTTTATTAATGCTCAAAACAACTTTTCTATTTACATAGCTCAATCATAAAGATGAGGTCGTAGCTCGCTGGAATTTCGACTCTGAGTTGGGCTCAGATATCGACCGCAGCTCATTTTATTTTTTATGACTGTCTATACTCTTCTTCTTCTTTGTTTAGTTGATTATATAAGCCAAATAATATGTTAGCTTGAACCCCAGGAATCTCATAATTTGGCTAAGTCTAAGTTTATGACCTGAGCAAACGAAACATATTTGGGCTGTATTAGTAAACAAAACATTTCTGTTTCTAATGCAATTCAGAGTAACAGTATCCTTAATGGCAACGGTATAGTTTTGATTAAGCTTGGAATTTCACGATTTTGGCTAGACTTAAATGGTGACCACTTTTGATGTTCTGTATCTGGGCAAATTGTGAAACTGCTACTTAGTGGTGTATTCTATAAATTTTTTTGTCGACAATAATTTAAATTCATTTCATTTGACAACAACAGACAACTATTTGAATAATTCAATGCGTTAACTTTATCCCCGATTCAAAGCTTTAAGGAATTCATTTGTAATAAAGAGATTCAAAGGTGTATTTAGAACCTTTTAAGATTATTTTTCGATAAAAAATGGCAGTGACGCATAGTGTCGAAAATTTAGCAGTAGAGTTAGCTAATGCAGCTCTAGCTGAAACAACTTGTAAAATTTGCCTTCTACCATTTGGCGAAGAAAGCATACAAAATCGAGTTTTTTCCACTCCATGTGAGCATCATTTTCACGAAAAATGCATCAAGGATTGGGTGGAACAATTTAAGGAGTGTCAAGAGTGCAATAAGCAAGTACATCCTCGGGATCTGAAACTTGTTATTATGCCACCACTGACGCCAGACCCGGTAGGTCAAAGGGGAGCTGTGCCTAAAGTGCATAATACTCGACTAAAATCTAAACTTATTTCCAATTCTCAACAGCAGCAGGAGTCTAACAGTGCAAGCGTCGATCAAGCGGACAATCAATCTCAGGGTATCCGCAATCGCAAAACAGGTAGACCTGCTAAAAATAAAAATCATTCACAGACAGAAGCACGTCTTAGTCTAGGATCTAATAGACGAAATGAGCAAGAAGTGGTCGACTACAATCGAATCTTTACACAAATGGAACAGATTGTGTCGCGACAACTTGCGAATTTGAGTTCCCATAACCATTTAGTAGAATTTAGCGAACGAGCAAATAATACTCGAAATAGCTTGGGCTCGATGGATAACTCACGAGGTAGATCTCAAATAAATCCAGAGAAGATTACCCAGATAATTCATCGGTGGAACATCAAATTTGACGGCTCGATGAAAGGAGACACAGTGGAAGAATTTATTTATAGAATTCAAACACTTACTGAAGATTGTCTTGAAAACGATTTCGAAGCGTTGTGTAAAAACTTACACATTTTATTAGTAGGAAAGGCTAGAGAATGGTATTGGAGATACCGAAAAGAGTTTCCTCGCATGGTTTGGTCAGAGTTTTGCGCCGCTTTAAAATACCAATATAAAGACTACCGAAAGGATTCTGAAATCCTAGAAGATGTTCGCGGGCGTAAACAAAAGCCTGGCGAAACCTTTGAAACTTTTTACGATGAAATAATGATTCTGTCATCTCGAATGTCTGTTTCCATTCCAGAAGAACAACTTATAGAGATGCTCAGTAGAAACCTTTTACCAGATATTCGGCATGAACTGTTATATGTCCCCATTCATTCAATAGCTCATCTGCGGAAATTGGTACAAATGCGTGAAAATTTGTTAGGAGATGTCGCTGGGAAGCGAATAAATAAAAGCCAAGGCATTCAACCTATCGGCAGGCGAAATATTTCCGCTTTGGAAGATACTGTCTCTGTTTTAGAGGTAGATCAGAATCAAACAGCTATTGATGCGATTCAAGCACCAACGAAAGTTTACCGCTGTTGGAACTGTGACACTGAAGGGCATGGCTGGGACATGTGTCTACAGGAAAGGAAAATTTTCTGTTATGGTTGCGGAGCGAAAAATATTTATAAGCCGCAATGTACGATTTGTCTTGCTCGAAAATCGGAAAACTCGAAGAAGGGCCCATTCAACAGCTATGGTCGAATGGCCCCGAAAACACAACAGTAAATTCTTCTCTCAATTTACCGGCTAGCTCAGAGATTTCTCTGCAAGCTACAACTATACCTGATGTGACAATTAAGCAATCTAAACATGATAAAGATGGTGATGTGCCTCGGTTATATCCTTTACGGCCATACCATGAGCGTCTTAGGGAATATGTATTAGCAAAAGAGCGAATTTTCGGGACAACAAAGTGACTAAGCGTGCTACAAAACGTATACGTAATTTTTGGAAATCAGTTCGAGTGACGAAACGTTTGCTGGTTTCTTCGATATTCAATCGTCAGTCAGACGGTCGTTTTTATGCGAATGTTTCCTTTCTAAACTTTAAGGAGCAAGGATTATTAGATACTGGCGCTAATATCAGTTGCGTGGGTTCGACTTTAGCTTCAGAAGACTGGACAAGATTCCCTCAATTTCGACGAATTACTTCACACGTGAATACTGCCGACGGTCGTTCTCACTCAGTAACAGGATATCTAGCAGTCGAAATTAAATATAAGGACCTCAGCAGACTTATTAAACTTTTTATTATACCATCTATTGATAAGCGTCTAATATTAGGTGTGGATTTTTGGAAGGCGTTTGAGTTAGCACCCGGTCTTATTTCTTGTTTAGATGCAGAAAAGCTAGGCGAAGGCGACAACATGAAGGACAACTGCACTTGTGCATTGAGCACCCAACAACGATGTCAGTTAGATGCAGTTATTTCATTATTTCCATCATTCGAAAAGCAAGGTTTGGGAGTTACTTCGTTGCTTGAACATCACATCGACATCGGGGATGCCAAACCAATAAAACAACGATTTTACCCAGTATCACCTGCGGTTGAAAAATTAATGTATGATGAAGTTGACAGGATGATTGATTTAGGAGTTATTGAAAAGTCCAGTAGTCCGTGGAGCTCACCGATGAGACTCGTTGTAAAACCTGGTAAAGTTCGGTTATGCTTAGACGCACGCAAGCTTAATTCTTGTACCAAAAAGGATGCGTATCCGTTACCGCTCATCGACGGAATTTTTGCAAGATTACCTAAGGCTAACATTATCGGTAAAATCGACCTAAAAGATGCATATTGGCAAGTTTCGTTAACAGAATCCTCGAAAGCGTTGACGAGCATTTACGATACCCGGACCACCTTTGTATCGATTCAAGGTAATGCCATTCGGGTTATGCAACGCGGCACAAACTATGTGCAGACTCATGGATGAAGTAATTCCTCCTGAGTTGAAATATTGTTGTTTTGGTTACCTTGATGATCTTTGCGTAGTGTCAGCAGACTTTGATTCTCATTTGATGGTTTTGATGCGTTTGGCAGAACGATTCCGTAAAGCAAATTTAACGCTCAATGTAAAGAAAAGTCAATTCTGTGTGACAGAAGTCAAGTATCTTGGTTTCGTTATTGGACGAGGAGGTATTTCTACGGATCCTCGAAAGATCGAGTCTATTCTTAGCTGGCCTGTGCCGAAGTCGCTAAAACAGACTCGTGGATTTTTAGGTTTAGCAGGGTGGTATAGACGATTTATCGCAAATTTTTTTTTTTTTTTTTTTTTTTTTACAGATTTGCTATCATCCAAGGCAAAGTTTGTATGGACAGACAGGGCGCAAGAACCTTTTCAGCATCTTAAATCATTATTAACTTCAGCACCTGTTTTACAAAATCCTGATTTTAACAAGAAATTCTTTCTTCATTGCGACGCAAGTGATTATGGCATAGGAGCAGTGTTGGTGCAGATAAATGCAGAAGGACAAGAAAAGCCTGTGGCATTCATGTCTAAAAAGCTAAATTCTGCTCAACGCAACTATAGCGTGACAGAAAGAG
>JAWNLU010000712.1:0-10926 GCA_035042165.1 Drosophila kuntzei | reverse complement strand
TCTCGCTCTCGCTTCGCCCTAAACGCCCTAAGCACGTTGCGATCAAAGCACCACCCAATAGCGGCAGCGCTTTTTATAATTATAAAGTAAGTTAATTATATAATGAAACAACGTATATAAACAACTCTTTCCTTTCTTTTAAAGGGATTTCACTCTATTGTTCTTATGGCGGTATGTGACGCTTCATGTAGGTTCACCTATATCGACGTTGGTGCTTACGGAAGTGAGGGCGATATGAATGCGTTTTCACATTGTTCACTTGGACGCGCAATTCTATCCGGACAATGTGGCATTCCCGGGTGATAGCATGCTGCAGGAAGTACGTACTCCGTATTACATTGTAGGGGATGATGCATTATTCCCATTGCACAAGCGCATTATGAAACCCTATGGGGCGAGAAACCTTACAACAGGAGAAAGAGTTTTTAACTACCGGCTAAGTCGAGCTCGTCGATGCATTGAGAACGCATTCGGCATTCTCAGCAATAGGTGGATGGTTGTGCAAGAAACAATGCGGTGCGGCCCAGGCAGAGCTCAAAATATAACTGCGGCATGCTGTTACCTGCACAATTTTTTGATGAGGGTATACGAAAAAGAATATGCCGAACCCTTGGGTGGCCTATTAGATAAAAGCTCTGCAGAAAATGATGCTGAAACCTTCCGTGGTCGTGTACAAGAGTACCCCAAATTTATAAGGAATAATGTTAAGGATTTAGTCAACTCTGAAGACGGGTCAATAATAAATAAGCTCGATAATAGAGGGCTGCATGAATACCGAAAAAACTAGTTTCAAATCAATTCATCTCAAAATGAATTGAGTGTAATAAAGTTTGAAGTCAAAAATATTTGAGTGAGTATTGTGTGTTCGTGTGGATCTCAGTAGCACAACATTCAAACGTAAGGTAATGAATTGAATGAGTGAGAGTGGTCTGGTAGTTTTGAATCAATTCGAATGAGTACAACTTTATTCGTTTGTGTATATTGCACAGCCTGCTTACTGTTACCGTTTTGCTGTGCGTTAAAATATGAGAAATAAAATACGTAGAGCAATGTTTAGTTTTTGTTTTTACATTGTAAATATATTTATTTTTAAAATATTATTTTATATTAGAATGTAAAAACATTATTTTATTTATGTTGTCTGGATTACTTGCTATTACACAACGTTTTTCGGTGATTAAATTTCTGGCATCAGAAAAAACTCGCTCCGATGATGCGCTACTTCCCGGTATGCAAAATATATTGCAGCTGGTTTTATATAGCAGGGGGAAGAAATGTTTATGCATATTCCACCAAGATAAACAATCAAAATTGGCCTCATATTTCACATTTAGGTTGCAGTATCCTTGAATTTCCCGCTCTGCATGGTCCGTGTTGTTGTTTAATTCCATCTCTTCTATAAATTCTGCGAACTCATCATCTTCAGAAGGCAATGCATTCACATTGCTTTCTTCATGAAATGAAGCCATGATTTGTTTGAAATGGTATAATATGAACGAGTGCACATTGTGTGTATTAATCATTCGAATGATTTCGGCTATACGAAAAATGACATTTGACTTTTCGAACTAATTCATTCTAACTCAAAACACGAGAATGTTATTGAATGACAACCTTCTCACACTCTCTCACTCACATAAATTCAACTCATAGTGTGCTTCGCACTCACTCAATTCTATTATATTCGAATGGATTCTATTGCTTTGACAAATGAATGTATTCATGCAGCCCTCTACTCGATAATAATTTCTATAAATTGTTTTTATTTCATATAAAGGCACTGGGTATTATAATAAATATGTGAAGACCGATATGGGAAGACCGATCTGGACTGCTGCTTATTCTTCAAATAATCGCCCAGCAAACCAGAGATGCCATCATCTCCTGTCGCCATCTCCGTCTTACGCCTTTTTGCAGCCCTCGACTGCTGCTAATAAAGTTTTGATACAGTAGTATTATAATAAATAAGTAAAGAGTACTTACATAGGAGTACACCGACGACGTGCTTGCTTCTACCACATCGTCTGTAAGAATACAGTTTGGCTGAACCGAGCTAGCAGCCATATAACTGTCCTCACTCAATTCTATGATGGGACTGGAGCATGCCTCGGGGCTGCACGCTGGGCTGTACACAAACATAACTTCGCTTGTTTTGGTACTGCAACAAAATCCTTTTTGAAACTTAACAGACCCCGTACTTAAAAAAAGTACAGGGGTCTATTAAGTTTGTTTCAAAAAATAGTCCACGACCTGTCTAAAAAACCATCTGCCCTATACAGGATTTGAATCTGCGACCTGCGCGATAGTATAAAATCAATTCAGCGACTCAGTACGCTACGCCACAGGAGCCATGTGAAGTTCATTTGCCAAATTTCAGTTTTGTCAACAGCATTAATTTATGATTAATGCCATTTATTTATGATTACTGCCAACCCTCACACAATTAAACAACTTAACTTATTATTTTTATGTCTTCGCTATTTACCGTCCGATCGCAAAATCTGCAGTTTCTAGCTTTCAAATTGTTCCTGTAATTTGGATATGAAATGTTTAATTTGGATTTTAGGGCGTTCAAGAGGGCGTGGCAAAATTCTAAAACAAACTTGATCTGCTTGCAGTATAGATGAACCTACATATCAAGTTTGGTGTCTCTAGCTCTTATAGTCTCTGAGATCTCGATTTTAATACAGACGGACAGACGGACGGACGGACACACGGACATAGCTATATTGACTCGGCTGTTGATGCTGATCAAGAATACTTTATGGGGTCTGCCACGCCTCCTTCTGCCTGTTACGCACATTTTTTTTGAAACAAACTTAATAGACCTTTGTACTTTTTTTAAGAACGGGGTCTAAAAATCACACACAAATATTAAGAAGCAAGCGATATGAAAAAAAAAGAATTTAAAATTCGAGCCTATGGACAAATCATAATAATAGTGAAAAAAAAAATATATATATATATATATATATATATATATATATATATTATATATATATTAATAAAATAACAAATATACGAAGTATAAATAGTTAAAACCATTCAATTGTCGAGAAGGCCTTCACGTGGGATTGTATCTGGTGAGTTTTAAAACAAATGCAACATATTTAATAACAAAAAAAAAAAAAATATATGCAAAACTTTTTGAAAAGAAAAACCGAACAAATTAGTCTCTAAACATATCCATTTTTTTGGGTCCGTTATTTATCCGGCTGTCGCCATTACTTAGACGTACATGTAAAGTAAAATATCAAAAAAAAACTGCCAATAATTTTCTGCTTACAATTTTCTCGTTCCCACAACATTCTTTGCTGCCAGTGCTTGTGAAACTGTGCGAACTACACTGACTCTTAAAAGTTGTGACACATAAAATATTGTCTATATATATAATTAATTTATCTCTCTTAATCGCTACATTTATCTTTATTCCAGCATGTGTGTTGTTTAAATTATCAAACCAATTATCAAACAAAAAAATTAAAACGTGTATATATAAATTTCTTTATTCAAATTGGTTATTGCACTTTTAAGAAATGATATGAAATTTTTTGTTGTTATAATGAGTAGATAATTTAGTCATTATTCCGCAGACATGGGGGTCTGAAAAATTGCATAACAATTGCTTTTGGGGTCTTCGCCAACAACTAAAGTTGAAGACTATGGTAGGGAGGGTAGAGAAAGGTGTGGCGATCAACAGCTAAGATCACATCTGGGCCTTTAGTTATTCTTTCTTTTCATCGACATTTGCCGTACTTCAATTACTACAATTTTCGTTCATTTTAATTTGAGTGATGGTTGTTTTGATATTATTTTTTTCTCTTTTTTTTTGTGAGCATTGGCTCGTATACATTTTAGTTTCTGCAGGGACTCTATAATAATAACTATGTGATGTGGATTAGCAACCCTAGCAGAACCCCCACACTACCGAATGAGCTCGGCTTCAATGGGTCCCGACCCGCTATGTTGGTTTCTAATTTGGCCTAAAATTTGTTTAGGAAACCTCTACTAGGACATTACAAAGTATTTGGCGCCCAAACGTAGAAAAATATCTACTATTTTTATAGTCAACTTATTCGTGGATATTGATTATTTTAGCATAACCTGAAAGTAATATCGACCGGAATTAGAGTACTTAAAGAATTGTTGGAAAAAATATAAAAGTCAATGAACACCTGGATAAATGCACTAAATGTGACTGCGATAATTCATTAATTAGCTCGCTGGGTGTTTAGACTACAAGTGTTTATATTCACCATTTCTCACCATTTGCCTGACGCATTGTCAAGGATGTGTGAAGCTGAAATTGATAGTGTAGAAGTAATAGGACCTGAAATAGACTTAGAATCATCAGCTTTTCTGGATCCTGAATATGTAGAGCTAAAGTCGGGGATTGAAGCTAATACTTACAAATTTCCAGATTTGAAAGTACATGGCAAGTATGTATATATAAAAAGAGCAACCAACGGGAAATATCGCACAGCCGATAGTTGGAAACTTTGGGTACCTGAAAGATTGCGATCTGCCACTATTTTACAAGCTCATGATAGCATAGTATCTGCTCATAGAGACATGCAAAAAACTATCGAGAGATTGCGTAGGAATTTATTTTGGGCAGGACTGTCTAAGGAAGTTCGAGAATATGTGCGTGCTTGTGAGGTGTGTAAAGAAACCAAAGCCCCAAATGCTACATTGCGTCAACCGATGGGAGTACAAGCTGTTTCATGTTGACCTTTTCAGCGTCCCTTTATTGATTTGCTTGGCCCATATCCTAGGAGCAAACGAGGTCACATAGGGTTGTTAATTGTGTTAGATAATTTTTGTCTATAAAGAAATTCACTACTGCACCTATTGTCGATTTTGTATGTGATAAAATTTTTGCTGAATTCGGAATGCCAGAGTCTATTGTGAGTGACAATGGAGTTCAATTTAAGGCAAAAGAATTTGAGGCACTTCTTACCAAGCTTGGTATCCGGCATATATTTACGGCAGTGTATTCACCACAAAGTAATGCGGCTGAGAGAGTCAACCGTTCCTTGTTGTCAGCTTTTCGTTCTTACCTTTCCTGAGATCAAACCGAATGGGATCAACATCTACCTAAGATTTCATCAGCTTTACGTTCAGCTCTACATCAATCGATTGGTTGCTCTCCTTATAAAGCTCTCTTTGGATTTAATATGATTAACCATGGAGAAGATTATAAGCTGCTGAAAAGCTTAACACTTCTAGACGAATCAGACTAGATTAGACCGAGTCGATCAGTTGGCCATTTTAAGAGAGGAAATTAAAACCAACAGTCCAATTGCTTATGAGCGTAATACCAAACAATATAATTTGCGAGCCAAGCCAATAAATTTCACAGAGGGTCAAGAGGTTTTTAAATGAAACTTCAGTTTAAGTCAATTTAGCCAGAATTTGGAAATGCGTACAGAGAAATAGGGACTTTTCACGCAAAATATATTCGGAGCTGATTCCAGTTAATCGTGCCTGTGCATTTGCTCGTCAGATTCTCTGGTGGTGTAATATCCCCATATAAAACAAAAACTAGTCGGAAAGGCTATAGTCGAGCTCCCGACTATAGGATACCCGTTACTTCTTTGAATATATATAAAGTATTTTCCGAATTTTAGATTCTAAAGATATAAAAACTCTAAGTTTATAATGATAACTGCAATCAAAGTTAACCCCATAAAAGTACTTTAATGTAATAACTACCCGAAAAAATATTCGACAAAACATTTATTTTATATTGAATATTCATAAAATATAGAAAAGGGCATCCGCCCTGATTGTTACAATGACCACTACATGATATAGTGAACCTATTAAACCCAAATTCATTCAGGACGTATAAGACAAAATAATATTCGTAATCAGCGAAAGATTGACAGAAACTCCAGAAACTCTCCAGACTGACAAATCTCCAGAAACAACAATAATTTTCACCCTAATCCTTAATTATTGACCAATTCTTTCTATGGCAGAAATATGATATAGTAGACCGATCTTAACCAATTTTGGTCAGGATGTATAAACCAACTTATATGCATATTCTGTAAAATCGGTTAAGATATCGTAGTAAACAAAAAAGTTGTTCATATTAAAACTTGATATTCGATAAATCGGTTCTATTGCAGCTATATGTTATAGTGGACCTATTTTAACCAATTTTGGTCGGGATAAATAAAATTAACTATAATCCATATTCTGTCAGATTGGTTGAGATATCTCAGAAAACAAAAAAGTTTTTCATACTACAACTTGATTTTCGACCGATAGTTCGTATGGCAGCTATATGATATAGTCGACCGATTTGAATCAATTTTGGTCAGGATGTATATAACCAACTTAAATACATATCCTGTCAAATTGGTTGAGATATCCCGGAAAACAAAAGAGTTTTTCATACTAAAACTTGATTTTCGATCGTTCATATGGCAGCTATATGATATAGTGGTCTGATCGAAAATTTAAAACAAACTTGATCTGCGTGGGGTTTATAGAAGTCTGTGGACCAAATTTGTTTGCTCTATCCTTATAGTCTCTGAGATCTAGGCGCTCACACGGACTATACGGATATATACTTTATAGGGTCTGCCACGCCTCCTTCTGCCTGTTACGCACATTTGCACGAATACAATATACCCTTTTACTTAATTTTTAAGTAACGGCTATAATTAACTTAGGAATATCCATAATATATTTACAACATATGTAAACCAGCAATCTGGCAACTCCAAGAAATAAGAAGAAGAAGGAGAAGTCCACACAGAATGAGCATCAGTTAAGAAACAGCGATTGAGAGAAGAAGTGGAATTCGTACGTATATGCTAAACGCTACACATATTGTACTTACATACAAACTTAACAGAAAACCACGGAAAAAGTTTACCAAGATGAGCGACCAAGAGTACGAAAAGTATACAGTGGAAGGTCTCAAACGCCTTCTAAAAACATACAATTGGCCAATAAATGGGCACAAGTCCGAAAGAAATCAACGATTGATCGATGTACGCAAGACTGAAGCAGTGAGGCATAATTCAAGGCCAGCCAATGTTAGCAGCAGCAGCAACGAATTCCAAGTAAGCGACAAAGACGAAGAAATAACGCGGCAACTTCGACGAAATGAAAAAGAACGAGAGCAATAACAATGACGTCAAAAGCGACAACGTAAGCGGCAACAATGACGAAATACAAATCAACGTAAGCAACAACGACGACGAAATTTCATACGACGTAAGCGAGAACAATTGTGAAATAAAAAGCGACATGAGCGGAAGCAGCAAGATCGAGAAAGCCCAAGGCAAAGAGGCAAAAGTACGAAATAAGTATGAAATGCAGGACTATGAAGAAATGAAATTCGATTAAATGTTACGAGAAATGGAATTATTTAAAAGAGAACTAAGAGTTTCAGCACGTGAAAATGAGATGTTCAAAGAAAAGATTAATAATATTGATAGTTCAGAGAAAAAAGACATTAAAATTAATTTCACACAACTCAAAGAATTGATATCCGAGTACGATCCAATAGAAAATGACTCAGACATTAAATTGTTTAAGCAATAAGTAATTTCAGTACAGTCAATATACAAACTGTACGATCACAGCGTTCGTGCACTTATCGCCAACCGCATTAAAGGAAAAGCCTCAAAGTGGTTGCAAAGCTGCAGCGATGCAACAACAATGCCAGTCAAAGAATTACTTTGTGAAATGGAAAATGTATTTGAAAACCGTGAAAGTCAACTTGAATTAAAGCGAAAGTTTGAGAAAAAGATATGGAAAACCAACGAATCCTTCCAAGAATATTTCTATGAAAAGCTGATAAGGTCAACCAAAATAAATGTCAGTCAAGATGAATTACTAGAATACGTAATAGATGGAATTCCAGACTATGCATTACGCACTCAAGCCAGAATGCAACGTTTCGTTAATACAAGTGAATTACTCGATGCCTTTAAGAAGATTCAGCTGGAACCAGAGAATAAGTATCCACAAAAGTCGACGCAGAAGAACACCAGTTTAACCAATGCAGCCGATGCTTCAACGATGGTTAAATGCTACAATTGCAACTGTAAAGGACACATGGCCAACGAATGCCGCAAGCCAAAGAGAGCAACTGGAGCCTGCTTTGTTTGGCTGAAATGAAATCAATCAACTGCAGCAAACGCAAGGACATGGGTCAACGTGAAAGTCCAGAAACCAATAATCCATACAAACCTTGATTGATACCGGCAGCCCTATTTGCTTGATTCGTGAAGAACACGTACCAATAGAATGTATTGAAAATTAACATTTTGCTCAAAATTATTATGGAATAAATATAATTAAACTTAATATTGTTGGAAAAACTGAATGTAAAATCATTTTTGAAAATGAAGAATTTAATAAAATGGAAAAAAATAAAAATGATTTAATAAAAGTTACAGACGAAATAAATCAAGAAAATAAAAGTAATAAATTAAAACAAATGGCTAATCAATGTGAGGAAAATTGTGTGGTATTTGAAACAAAGATTGATAAAAATATGTCAGACTACGCTTTGCACAATCGCTTTCGGGTTTTATGCGTTACTTATAATAAACTTTATCATTTAATTTCAAGCAATCTCTCTCTCCCCATTATTATTTAAGCCTATATTTTTAATTACCCAAGATAAATCTCTGATCTCATTGGGTTGTGATAAGGACTTTAGCTGTGCTAAAACCTCACCCTTCAGATCAGAGATCTACCTTGTTTTGGCTTTTGATCTATTTTTTATTTTCATATTGATCTGTGTGGGTTTTTCTGGGTTTTCCCCATTCCTTGCAACAAATTTTGGATAAATTATTAATTTTGTATTCCCCAGACTTAATCATTTTTTCGTTTCAGCTTTTAATTTATATTTATTATTCATTTAATTATTAATTTTTAATTTAATTTTTATTTGCACTTAATTTTTCCTTTTGCCGACTGCTTTTAGTCGTGAATAAATAAATAAATAAATGTCCGAAATGGAAATAGAATGTCGTAATATAATGACTATAGATATAGTAGAAGATGAAAATTACTATCCAAATATTAAAAATAAGAATGTACATATAAACGACGTAACAAAACTACAAAACATATTTCAACAATATTATCTTAAAATCATCCGCCCTGAAAACCCTGAAACGAAATGTAAATTAAAATAAGTACTTAATAATGAAAAACCTTTTCACTATAAGCCAAGAAGATTGTCGTACAAAGAGAAAGTCAATCTGAGCATGCGTCACCAATTGTAATAGTTAAAAAGAAAACAGGAGATATTCGGTTATGTGTAGATGTAGATACTAATCAAAATGACACCTAAAGATAATTACCCATATCCGTTTAATCCGAGCGATTTATATTGACAAACTAGCAAACACAGGAAACTATTTACAGCTACTAGAGTCTGAAGCGTGGCATTTCAGTCAAATAGATGTTCAAGAAGAATCTGTGAAATACACATCATTTGTAACACCTACTGGGACAATCTCGAGTCCACACTAAAAATGCCTTTTCAGTGATTTGTCAATAATGTATTTGACTGCATATGATCAGAGCAGCATAAAGTAGCTATAGACTTAGATGATATAATGCATAGCGTCAAAATCAGTCGAAGAACATTTGAATACACTTAGGGCCGTTTTCTCATCTTACTTTCAAAGCCTACTGTACTAAAAGGGCACTTTACCCTAAAAGCAGGCTTTTTCTTTTTTCGTTTTCTCATCTTGGTTTTAAGATGACAATTGGAATATCTGACAATGTGGCATCCCTGTGCCCCAAAATGGGTCACACTAATTTAAAATGGGCAACACTTTTCAAAAAATATTGGCGCCATATTTGAAATCTATGAATTTTAATGCGAATTGTGTCTAGTTCTTAGAGACTGTAAGAGCTAGAGCAACCAAACTTGGCACACACACTTCTACGAGTGTGAAACAGATCAAGAGCGTCTAAAATTTTTGCCACGGCACCGACCGCTACCGCAAATCACAAAAGAAATCCATCAAACCCACAGTTTTTAAGGTTGGACTCTCTTCTTGGTAAATAACGTTTTGCTTTATTATTATCATCATTACCAAGTACATAAAACGGTAATTAATGCAGTTTAAGTTTTTTAAGAATCTCATACGCCTAAAAGTATGCAGTAATTTTAACTCCGTTCCGCGTTGCCATTAGCAACACTGAAATAATCTGAGTAGGCGAGTATTTAGCCTTTAAAGGGTGGATGAACCGCACCGTTTATGGAAGAACAGTGTGATATAGGATACATAATTTCAAAAGAAGGACTAAGAACGGATAATAAAAACATAGAAGCAATTAAAAATTTCCATATACCATAGAATGCAAAAGAAGTGCACAGCTTTTTAGGACTATGCTCCTATTTTAGAAAATTTATCAAAGAGTTCTCTATACAAGCAAAGCCACTGTACAACCTAATTCGTAAAAATGCATTATTTCAGTTTAATGAAGAAGAGATACAATGTTTTGAAACACTGAAGCATAAGTTAATAGACGATCCTATAAAAAGAAAAATTTTTTACAATACTTTGATAGCTTTGGGAATTTACAGCCACCAAAAGAAGTGGTTAAGTACTTGGGAAATGGAATTCAATATAACTATGATAGGAAACAACGTTTTAATACATACAACTGCGGACACCTGTGTCTCAAATTCTTATTAGGGACGCATAATTAGATACCACACTTAACCACATATCTAATGTACCTGTCTCAAAATAGAAAAGGGTCACACATACACATACACATACATGCACACAGACACAAACAAAATAGTGTATTTGTGTATTGGATGAGCTATAAAAGATGACCTGAAGTTGAGTCTAAGCACAGTCAAAGTCAACACTTCAGCTCGATAAGTCAAAATGAATCAATCAATTTTTGGAGACACGGAGCTGA
>JAWNLU010000710.1:0-27245 GCA_035042165.1 Drosophila kuntzei | reverse complement strand
TATTTGAGTAAGTATTTCAGCTTGTTTAGCTTATTTAGACTGCAAAAATTTCACAATGTTATTGTGTAGTTTGTGGGTTGTTAGAGATATTTACAACATTTCAGAAAGGCTGATTTTTTTTATTGATCATTTTAAGTAATTATATAGACAAAGAAGAAAATTTTCATTTATAAATCAAATTTTATATAATAATTAAAAAAAAAATTTTTTTTTCTAATTATTTTTTTTCCTTAAATAAAATATTATTTGTTGATTATGATAAAAATAATAAGATTCATTGGATTGGGCTATTTTTTGAATTAAATGAATGAATGAAATAGAAATTTCAATATTTTTGCCTTGTCGCATAAATGAGGTTAGGTTGTTTATTTAGAGAACAATACTTACTCATAATTGCAAGAGCAGCTCGAGTCGACTTGGCACCAGCTTTGTTAACAGCACGGCAAACGTATTCATCAGCGTCCTCGCCAAATACATCATTGATGTTAAGGAAATGATTATCACCTTCGGAATAGATGTGATAACGAGCTCCAGTTGTGATTTCGCGGGCCCCCTTATACCAGGATATTATTGGTCTTGGTACGCCAGTTATTGTGCATGTGAATTGCGCATTGTGATTTTGTATGCAATTTGCATCGCGCATTGGCTTTATAATTATTGGAGCTGAGGCCGCTTTCGGATCGATAATCTTGACGGGCTGCGATGCCGTCGATTCCTTTGATAAGCCAGCAATATTTTGGGCGAAAATGCGGAACTCATACTGGCGGCTTTCAATGAGATTGTGACAATTGGCTTGATTTGGAAGGCAAATGATGGGATTAACCCGCTGCCAGGTGTCGCTGCCAATTTCACGCTTATCAATCCAGTAGCCTTGAATGTGAGCACCGCCATCCGATTCTGGTTTCGTCCATTCCAAGTGGACAAAGTCTCCGCCGATTTCAGTGATTTGTGGAATGCCTGGTGGTGAAGGTGGATCGATTGGTGCCTTTGCACGGATCGGATTCAATCCCTCCAATGGCAGACCCATTCCATTCTCATTGACAGCCATGACACGGAATATGTACTCTTGGTTCTCAATCAGCCCCTGTACATTGAAAGATGTGTCTTTGCAAGTGCTGGACACTGTTATCCAGTGTGGCGACGATATATCCTTACGCTCAACCACATAATGCGTGATCCTTAAGCCGCCATCATAGGTCGGTGAACGCCATGTTAATGTGCACGAATGCTTATTGATATGGGAAATACCCATTGGTCCAGTGGGTGCCGATGGTAGTCCCGTAATGTAAACATCAAACTGCCCGATCGCCGAGCCAGAATCATTGCTAAACTCTATTTGATAATGTCCAGCATCGTTTTTAACGATATCACGAATAAATATGGCAACATAATCGTCAAAGACGTTAAATCTAAAGTGCGATTCATCAAGAGCATCGGCGCAATTCTCGTTATTCCTGGTTATCTTCACAGATAGCGGCTGATCGCCCGAATAATAGACTTTGATTTTAGTATTATCACCCTCAGGTAGATAGAGCTCGGTGGGGCATCTGTTAATGATGGGTGGGGAGCCGACCTTCAGATATCCCGATGTATGCACGAAACCAAGTGAATTGATGGCCTCACAAGTGTAATCGCCATCATCGCTAGATTGTATATTTGATATGTGAAGCCTGAAGACACCGTCCTTGCAATCGCATGTGAAGCGTCCTCCTCCCATTTGAATCTCTTTACCATTGCGTAGCCATCTGGCTGTAGGCCTTGGTTTACCGGATGCAGCGCATTGCAATGTGAAATCTTTGCCACATGGCGCCACTCGATTTTGTAGTCGTGTTATCCAATCGGGTTTCTCGCCACCCAAAACTTCACAAACCTTGATCGGCATGGTGCATAGACTAGGCTCTGAACGTCCAGCCGCATTGATGGCAAATATACGGAACTCATAGTCACCCATTTCAATGAGATTAATGACAGTGAATTCAGTATCGAGAACATTGTAATCATTACATTTAACCCATACGGCACCGCCAATATCGCGTCTTTCAATAATATAACCGGTGATGCGAGATCCACCATCACTAACTGGTTTCTCCCACTTTAAGTCGACATAATTCTTGCCAACTTTGGTTACTTGTGGTGTGCCTGGTGGTGAGGGAACACTGAATTTACCCTTTAGCTTAAATCTCAAGGATGGTGGCGATGGTTTGCTAAAACCGGCCGCATTCTTTGCCTTGATGCGGAACTCATATTCGCTACCGTTCGTCAGGTTATACAATTGATATTTGGTATCCTTGATTAGATACTCATATGTATTCCACGACGAATCATTAACAATGTCTCTGTATTCAATTTGATAGCCCTGAATACGCGATCCTCCATCGCTGGCAGGACGTGTCCATATCAAGGTAACATTACCAGAGTCCCAATCAATTACCTTTGGCTGGCCGGGCTCGTCAGGTACCGTGAATTGATGTTTCGCTGTCACTGGCTCGGCCAAATCGAGTGGATCGGATAGACCGTACTGATTCTCAGCGCGAACTCGGAACTGATATTTGTGATTTGGTTCCAGACCCATCACATCATAGTGAGTATTACGCACAAAACTGCTGACCTTCACCCACGTGCCGCTGTTGTCCAATTTCTCCACCACATAGTTGGTAATCGGCGAGCCGCCATCATCGAGGGGCGTCTTCCAGGCCAGGGTGCAAGTGTCGGGAGTGATGTCATAGGCGTTCAATGGTCCCTGTGGAACTCCAGGTCGATCCACGACAGTCACATGACAAGATGCCGTATCGGAGCCCTTGGCATTGGTTAATGTTATCGAATACGAGCCGGTTTCCGAACGATTAGCGCATTTGTTTGTGTAAACCGAACTGTAATCATCGGTTTCAAATCGAATGCGATCATCTTGTGCCACCTCGGTACCGTTAATGTTCCAGGACGCAGTTGGCCGTGGATTGGCGTGATAGGGCACGGTTATATGGAATTCTTCACCGGCAATAACAGTCATATCACGGATCGATAAATCCGATGTGATCTTTGGCACATGCGGTGGTCGACGGCAATAGATAAGATCGCTGGATGCACTGTACGGTGATTGACCCGCCGCATTTACGGCTGCAACTCGGAATTCATATTCAGCATTCTCAATTAAATTTGGTATCTTGCAGGTTAGATCTGGGCATAGCTGGTGAACCGCCTTGGTCCATTTCTCTTCGCTCAATAGGCGCTTCTCGATGACGTAGCCAGTAATGGGTGAGCCACCATCATGTTTGGGCTTCGACCAAGCAATCGTTATGCTATCCTCGGTTGAGTCAATGCCTCGTGGTATGCCAGGAGCATTTGGTACATCGAACGGATGTCTGGCACGTATGGGCTCTGATGTACACTGGATCCGATTGGCCATATTTGTTTTCGGCAAATACGCGGAATTCGTATTCCTTGTTAATTGTTAAATTACGTACACGAACAAATGGAACAGTGCAATAACTGCTGACCTTTGTCCACGTTGAGGATCGTGCATCTTTTTTCTCAATTATATAATTTTGAACCGGCGAGCCTCCATCATCTCGTGGCGGATTCCAATATAATGTTAACGAATCACCAGCAAATTCATCAGCACGCAAATTATTTGGTGGTCCGGGTCGATCCAAGACCTTAACATTTATGGTAGCGGTATCGAAACCGGATGGATTCTTTAGCTGTAATCGATATTGACCTGAATCCGATCGCTTTGAGTTCTTGACAACAAACGAGGCGGCTTCATCGGTCAAGTGCTGGTGCACACGTTGATTATCATCGAGGACGGTGTCATTGGAGTACCAGAAGGCGGTTGGCTTAGGAAAAGCAACATATGGTACATGAATGCTAAAATCATCGCCAGCACGACAAATGATATCACGAACTCCACCTAAATCCATGCATGGTTTATTTGGTTGTTCCTCAATTGTTATGGGCTGCGATGGCTTCGATGGGTCGGAGCGACCCACATCATTTTCAGCAATAATTCGGAATGAATATTCTTCACTTTCCTTCAAATTTGGTACGGTGAAGACGGTGCCATTGATTGGTATATCATTAACGGGACGCCAATCCTTGGAGTTCTTGGGACGAATTTCAAGATAATAACCCTTGATTTTGGCTTTACCATCGTTACGCGGTGGTCGCCATGATAGTGTCACACTATCCTTGGTGATACGATCAGGTTTCGGTGGCTCCGGTGGGTCGGGACGATAGCGCTGTAGCTCGGCTGTAATTGCATCTGATGGTTTCGATGGCTTACCAGGACCCGCTTCATTAACGGCTATCACACGGAATTCATAACGGCCACCATCGCGAAGATCGGGCACGGTGTAACTTGTGTTTGGTGTTGGATAATTATTGCATTTAATCCATTCACCTCCGCGTTCCCGCCTCTCGACAATATATCCGGAAATAGGTTTGCCACCGCAATAATCTGGCGGGTGCCATTCCAAAGATGCTGAGTTTGGTGTATAAGCCACCACTTGGGGCTGTGTGGGTGCGCCTGGGGGATCAAATGGTGATTTGGCGATAACAGGTTTGCCTTCCAATGCATCCGAAACACCATGGATATTTTCAGCTCTTACACGGAACACATATTTCTTGCCTTCGGTAAGTCCCTTAATCATATAGTTTGTTTTGGGGCAATAGCCCGGTACTGGTTTCCAATCGTCCACACCAAACTCACAGAATTCAATGATATAACCAGAAATATCGCTACCACCATCATCTTTCGGTGGATTCCACTGCAATGAGATGTGATCGGGAGCGGTTTCAGTGTAGGTTAATGGTCCCACTGGTGCTGATGGTTTATCCACAACAATTATCTCAATATCAGCTGAGTCCTTGCCAAACTCATTCTTGGCACTAACTGTATACACACCCGAGTCATCTCTCGTCGAATCATCAATGCGGAAAATGGTACGCTCCGAATTTGTATCATACGAGAGTTTTTTAGTTTCCGGCAATTTAATTTCGCCGCGCTTCCATTCAATTGTCGGCGTTGGTGCACCAGATATTGGTATATTTACATTAACTGGCTCCCCAGCACGAACCTTGACTCGTCTGCCAACTAATCCATCCAGATAAAGTCGCGGCTTCTCTCGCATTGGACGCGCGCAAAGTGTCGATGATGGCTCCGATGGTTTGCCATTTCCGGCCGCATTAACAGCTGATATTCTGTACTGATATTGGTGATTTGGCGATACCCTATCATCATTATATTCGGTAGTCGATACCGGTTCGCCATTGATTTTAATCCATCGTCCAGTATTTACATCCCGGCGCTCAATATCATAGCCAAGTATTGGTGAGCCACCATTGCTAATGGGCTGTTTCCATTTAATTGTAATATGATCCTTATCGCTGTCGGATAATTCGGGTTTGCCTGGTACCCCGGGTACGGTGTATTGATTTTTAGCAATCACTGGCTGCTCAGAAGTTAATGGATCGGAGCGACCCTGCAGATTTTCGGCCATAACACGGAATTCGTATTTGGTGCCCTCGAGAAGTCTCGGTACAATTGCATGATTATACTTAGCGTTCACATAGGTAACGGCTGGTACCCAGCCACCTCCATGGGTTAGATCACGTTTCTCAATAACATATGCTGATATTTCCGAACCGCCATTATCCTTTGGTGCCTTCCATGATATTGTTACGGAATTCGCTGTGATCTCTTCATATTCCAATGGGCCTTCTGGTGGGCCAGGGCGATCAAGGACAATTAATTCAAAGCTGCCCTCATCAATTCCAGAATCGTTGCGCAACAATAAATGATAAACGCCTGAGTCGGAGCGTTGACAATTAACCGTATGTACAACCGTATGGTGTCCAATTGAGGTTATGGTTGATCGTTCGTTCGATTTCAATGTATTATTTTTGTGTGTCCAAATTGCCTCCGGCGCTGGCTCTCCAATGAAATCGATATCGACATGGAATATAAGTCCAGCCTTAATGCGCACCTCTTGCAATGGCGTAATGATTTTAGGTGCTAAGTAACGTGGCTTCGCCATTATCATATCGGATGGCTCCGAAGGCTCCGACTGTCCAGCTTGATTAACAGCAATGATTCTAAACTCATATTCTTGTCCCTCCACCAATTCGGGAACAGTGGCTACTGTTGAATTTGGCGGTACATGAACCACATTAATCCAGTATGGACTACCCTTTTGTTTCTTTTGTATGATATATTCGGTAAGTGGGGCGCCACCATCGGATTTGGGTGCTGCCCATTGTAGATCAACGTGATCGCGATCCCAGTCAGTGACAATGGGTTTACCAGGAGCATCCGGCTCATCGAACTCATTCTTGGCAATTATACTCTTGTCCGCCTCCAATGGCTCGGATTCACCAATGGCATTGACAGCTTTGACACGGAATAGATATTCCTTATTGTGGACAAGTCGGATCACATCATGAACGGGATGCGTACTGATGCCAGCATCGGACCAAGTGCCTCGAGACAAGTCCATCTTTTCAATAATATAATGTAATATTGGTGAGCCGCCATCATCGTCTGGTACATGCCATGCCAAGTGGCAACCATCCCGTGTTATCTTTGTGATATCCAGTGGTCCCTTCGGTGCCGATGGTCGATCAAGAACGGTTGCATGAGCCGATGCATCAAATGATCCATGCTCGTTTTTCAATATTAATGTATAGCGACCCTCGTCGCTTCTCAGAGCCGACGGTATTTCAAAAGTGAGCTCATTTTGGAAAAGATTGGATTCGATGCGTGAATCAGTTGGAATCTCCTTGCCATTGTATAGCCATTTAATGATAGGCTTCGGAGATGCTTCAATGGGCAGAGTCCATCCCAATCGTTTGCCCGCATGTACGGTTATGTCATTCAACAGTGACTTGTCAAAGTATGGTGCCAAGAAACGGGGCTTGCAGATAATGGTTGCTGAAGGATCTGACGGATCGCTCTGACCACCACGATTAACAGCCACAACACGGAATTCATATTCGCCACCATCGGTTAAGTCCGGTATATGGACTTTCAGCTCATTACCAGGCACAACGGCAGCGTTCTCCCATTGTCCAAACTTGGGACGCTTCTCAATAATATAGGAAGTGATGGGTGCTCCGTTATCACGTTTCGGTGCCGCCCATTCCAAGTCGACAAAGTTCTTACCCCAATCGACGGCTTGAGGTTGACCTGGCTTATCTGGATGCGAGTATGGATCTTTGGCTGTAATTGCCTGTGTCGTAGTCAAGGGTTGCGATTGACCCAGCTTATTAACAGCCCGTACTCTAAAGTTGTAATCATGATTCTCAATAAGATTGTCAGCACGAATCTCAGTGCCAGCACATTCACCGACTGGCACCCAGCGCATCGCTTCATTATCCATTTTCTCAACAACATAATGGGTTATCTCCGAGCCACCATCGTCTTTGGGTGGTCGCCAGCGTAGGGTCATTGAGTTCTTAGTTATCTCGTCACCACGAAGCGGTCCTTCCGGCACTGTGGGCACATCCAAGACAGTCACCTTCACGGTATGCTTGTCAACACCATTGATATTACGGGCGACCAGTGTGTAAGATCCCGTATCGGCGCGCTTTGCATCAAGAATACGCAATTTCGTGCGATCATCATAATTGGAGATTTTAATGCGATCTGTATTTATGACCATGTTATCATCATGAGTCCACTCCTTGCTTGGAATCGGCTCACCAATAACTGGCACATCGAATTCAACGACATTTCCCGCCCGTATCTTAATATCGGACATGAAATTTTTATCAATTTTCGGTGGCAAATTCTTGGCACGTGCAAGATGAGGCTGTGTTGGATCGCTAGGAATGCCGGGACCGGCTTTATTAACAGCCCTCACACGGAACTCGTATTTAACGCCTTCAATCAAATCAGGCACATGACCACTGGTCACATCACCATCGATCTCAGCACACTTTTCCCAATCTGGCGCGTATTTATCACGCTTCTCAATAATGTAGCCACTAATTGGAGATCCACCATCACTTTCTGGTCTAGCCCATTCTAAATCAACAAAGTCTTTGTCAAAGTCTTTGATTATTGGAGTTCCCGGTTTGGTGGGTTCGTCATAAGGATTTTTCGCTTCAGTCGCATGAGGTGTTGTCAGTGGGTCTGATGTACCTTGACGATTCTTGGCACGTACTCGGAACTTATATTTGTGTCCTGGTGTTAGGCCCTTGACGGCAAGGCTTGTTGTTGGTCCGTCTGTTTCGCCCGCTGGTACCCAACGTCCAGTTGCCTCATCCAATTTCTCAACAACATAGCTATCAATGGGCTGACCGCCGTCATCATCAGGTGGACTCCATTTGAGCGTGCAACCGTTTGCGTGAACATCCTCAACCTTGAGTGGCCCATTAGGTGGTGATGGCTTGTCAATGACAATTACCTTAACATCAGCACTATCCTCACCGTTGGCATTTTCCGCATATACCGTATAGACGCCAAAATCGGAACGTGTTGAATTTGTTACCTTCAATTTGGTATTGTAATCAACATGTGTCACTTTCACGTTCTCCTTAGTATAGAGCTCCTTCTTCTGAAGTAGCCACTTCGTTTTCGGTGCTGGCTCCCCAGAGACCTTGCAGTCAAATACAAATGCTTGTCCGGCCTTGATGCGAACTTCTATTAAATTGGAACGATCAATTACTGGCGGCTTGTTGCGTGACTTTGCTATTATTGGGGGCGTCGCATCAGATGGTTCGCCTGGACCGGCTGCATTAATAGCGCTAACCCGGAACTCATAAGCTTGGCCTTCGGTTAAATCTGGCACAGTTGCCTTACATTGATCAGCTGGTACTTCCAATGCTTTCTCCCACTGTCCATACTTGTCCTTCTTCTCCACAAGGTAACCAATAATTGGAGATCCACCATCATTAAGTGGCGCAGTCCATGCTAAATCAATATGATCCTTATCCCAGTCGGTGGCCCTAAGATTCTCTGGTTTACCTGGCTCATCGAATGGATTTTTAGCAATTATCGATTCGTCACCAACTAATGGAGCAGATTCACCCTCTGCATTTACAGCCGACACTCTGAACTTATATTCATTGCCAGGTGTTAGACCAGTAATATCAGCTTGAGGCTCAGATGAACGAGCGCAAGGCATCCAGTTACCAGTTTCGGGGTCTAACTTATCTATTTGGAAATATTCAATTGGTATACCACCATCATCGCTGGGACGCTTCCATTTCAGATGGCATCCCTCCTTATGCACATCAGATATCTGCAGTGGACCATTGGGCGGTGTGGGCTTATCCGTAATATTTACGTTGATCAGGACACTGTCTTTTCCAGAGCTATTTGTAGCTGTCACTAAATATTCTCCAGAGTCAGCACGCTGCGTTGGCCGAATAACCAATTTCGTATAATAATCTGGGTTGTCGATGGTTGTATTTTTTCCAGATAGTAATGGATAGTTTGAGAATTTCCATTCAACCTTGGGCGCTGGCTCGCCAGTGATATTTGCGTCCAATTTAAGAGCGGTTCCAGCTGATATTGTTATATCCCTAAGGTTTCTTCTGTCTATTTTCGGAGCCAGATAACGAGGCTTTGCAATGAATGTCTTGCTAGCATCCGATGGCTCTGATTGTCCACCCTTGTTAAGGGCAATTATACGGAACTGATACTCATTACCCTCAATGAGTCCATTAACGGTAGCCACCGGTGTCGGTGAGTCTGTCTCAAGTGCCTTCTCCCATAAGGGACTGTACTTATCCTTTACTTCGATAATGTATCCAGTTATTGGAGAGCCTCCGTCGCTTGCGGGTTCTGGCCATGCAAGTTCCACTTTGTTGCTGTCAATCTGTAGGTTCCGGTGCTCCTGGTTTTGAGGGTGCAGCTAAAAATTCAAAATATGCATTTATTGGTATTGAAAAAAAACGGTTTAAACTCGCCAATCTACCGATATATTAGTATACTTACTGAATGGATCTTTAGCAATAATTGAACCCAATGTCTCCAGCGGTTCAGATTCACCCTCCTTGTTAACAGCCTTCACACGGAACTTGTACTCATGGCCAGGTATCAGGCCATCAACAGTCATTTCTGGTACATCGCTTTTACCAACAGGTATCCAAGTACCAGTATCAGGATCGAATTTCTCAACCAAATAGCAATCAATTGGTTCACCACCGTCATCCTTTGGCTTTTCCACTTCAGTTTGCACCCGTCCTTGTGTATATCGGACACTTCCAGAGGCCTTCTGGTTTACTGGGCTTGGCTGTTAATAATATTGATATTCGAATAATCAAATCATATCATACTCGTACGATACTTACTTATTATATTAATTTGGAATTCAACTTGATCTTGGCCGTACAGATTGTGAGCTGAAATTTTATACAATCCAGTGTCCTTTCGTTCTGGATTATTGTTAACATATTTGGTGTTGTAGGGCACGTTTTCAATGCGGCTTGCAGATGAGGGATAAACGGATTTACTATTTTGTGTCCAACTAATTTCGGGAGCTGGTTCACCGCTCACGTTAATGTCCAAGAATATTGGCTCACCAGCCTTGACATTATACGTGCGTATATTGCGGCGATCGATTTTGGGTGCAACTGCAAAAATACAGTAATGTGTATAGTAAGCATGAATAAGTTATAAGTAACAATAATTTTTACATTAGATGTGATGAGATACGCGTTTGGTTTTATACGATATCATTTAATTTAATGCATATATGAATTTTAAACTGCAACTTTAAACAGCTATAACTACAGATATATTTATCAGATCTTAATGTGATTCATTTGGAAGATTGATAACACAGTGCTACAAAAAAAATTCTTCTGGGATGGGACCTAGCGTAGATTGTAGATATATCTAAATACAAATTTTTGGCATACTAGAATTTGTTGGGGTACGTCGAAATTTTGAATAACGGTAAAAAACGTTTTTCGTATATTCGCGCACTAATTACGCCCATAGCTTCGTCAAACTGATTTTAATTTTACCGGTATGGAAGAAGATAGTCTAGGTCTTTAAACGTGCCATACATGCCTTTACAGGTTTCAAATCCTTATTGGAGTATTTACTAGGCAAACAATTTTTTATATTTTTTTTAAATTTTTTGACTTTGGCGACATTCTTCAACACTATTTTATTAGAAACCACTTTAGCTTTTTATTTCATTTTAAGAGAACACATTTTCACGAATAAAACGAGGTGTCTATTTTCCAAAATCGGTCAATAATTAACAAAGTTATAAAAGATTTTCGTAATGAAAGTTGCAAAAAAATACCTAAATGTACCAGAAGAACTAAAAACGACCAAGTATTTACAGCATTTTGGAAAAAGAACACATTTGACTTTATTTTCGCTTCATTTAGTCGAGGCTTTTTCACAAAAAGTTGAATAGATCAATCAAATATTGCTCGATTTCAATAAACTAAAGAGTAGATGACGCAAGAATTAAATGTTTTTTGAAACTGCATGCCAAAAGTATAGTTTTTTTGTACAAATTTTACATCTAAATTTTCGTTCAAAGTGTGATGAACTCTGCAAAAAACCGAAAAAATCGATATATTATTACATGTAGCTCCCTCAATTTTTATCCGAGGCTTCAGTGTGATACACCGTTTTCCTTTCCAACGACGTATCACAGTCTATTATAGGATTCATAATTAAAAAGAAAAGATTTTTTAACTCTATCAATCTCGAAAAAATGGCTTTTTTACCATTATTTAAAATTTCGATGTGCAACAGAAAATTCTGGTACGCCAAAAATTTGTATTTTACTATATCTACATCCTACGCTATGTCGGATCCCAGAAGTTGTTTGGCTGTAGCACCGTGTAATAAAATGAGATAACGTTCAACGCTAAAAATAATGTTCTCATATTATTTAAAACACTTTGAATAGATTATGCGTTGGTTTCTTTAATGTCTGTTTCTCTAATGTCTGCCAAGTCGCCTTTTCATTGTTACTTACAATATACTCTTGTATTCTACATTAAAAACAATGAAAATAAATCAAAAGAGTTATTTAGTGGGCAACTTACGCTTTCTCGGCTTTGTGATGACCGATCGGCTCGCATCGGATGGCTCACCAGGGCCAGCTGCATTAATTGCCTTAACTCGGAACTCGTATTCGCAGTTCTCGTCCAGGTTTGGCACTGTAGCTTTACACTCCTCTCCAAATGCCGGTGTTGGTATTTCAGCACCTTTGATCCATTTATCGGTACCCTTTTCACGTTTCTCAATAACATAACCAGTTATTGGAGAACCGCCATCATTTAGAGGTGGTCGCCATACCAAATCGACCCGATCCTTATCCCAATCAACTGGCTCCGGAGTGCCAGGCTTTCCGGGCTCATCGAATGGATTCTTAGCAATTATCGACTGTTCGCCGGTTAAAGGTTCCGATTCACCTTCAGTATTAACGGCCAGCACCCGGAACTTGTACTCATGACCGGGCTCAAGGTTATTCAATTCTGCGAATGGCTCCTTAAAGCGACCAGACGGTAGCCAGCGCCCCGTTTCAGTATCCATTTTCTCAACCACATAGTGCTCAATAGGCAAACCGCCATCGTCAAGTGGTGGGTTCCACTTCAACTTGCATCCTTCCTTGTGGACATCAGTAACACGCAGTGGACCTTCTGGTGGGGCCGGCTTGTCCAATACAGTTACCTCAAATGATGCCTCATCATGGCCGGACTCGTTCTCGGCCTTGATTGTGTATTTGCCAGTGTGCAATCTTTTTGCAAATGGTACAGCCAGTTTAGTGCGATGCGCTTCCATATCAATATTGTACTCATCATCGTCGATGCGAGCCTTATTATGGAACCAGGTCTTCGTTGGTGTCGGCTCGCCGGAAACTTTAATGTCGTAGCGAATGTGCTGACCGGCCTTGATAGTGATATCCTTAATATTGGTTCTATCGATTTTGGGCGGTGCAAAACGATCCTTGGCTATCATTTGATCAGACGCTTCGGATGGTTTACTCTGACCAGCTTTATTGACGGCCTTGACTCGGAATTGATATTTGGTACCTTCGATCAAATCGTTAACACGTGCCTTGCAATCTGGAGTATTTGTTTCTAATACCTTTTGCCATTTACCGCTGTTGTCCTTCTTCTCAATAATATATCCCGTGATTGGAGCGCCACCATCATCTGCGGGCTCACGCCATTTGAGATCTGCATGATTGGCCGACCAGTCGGTTATTTGTGGTTTACCAGGTGTATTGGCAGCATCATATGGATTTTTGGCAGTTATTGGTGTATCTGTTGTCAAGGGTTCTGACTCTCCCTCACTGTTAACAGCCTTGACGCGGAACAAATATTCCTTGCCTTCGGTAAGGCCGGTAACATCAGCTTCTGGTGTTTTCGTTGTCAGAACTGGTACCCATCGTCCCGTTTCTGTATCCATGCGTTCAACAACATAATGCTCAATGGGCTCGCCACCATCATCCTCCGGTTTTTCCCATTTCAAGTGAACACCCTCGGCAGTAACATCAGATGCGGCCAAAGGACCCTTTGGTTTACTTGGCTTGCACAATACCTCAAGCTCAATTTCCACACTATCCGTACCCGAATCATTTTTCGCCGTGACGGTATAAATGCCTTTATCGGATCGTTTAACTTTCGGCATTATGAACGTTGTTTTGTATTCCTCATTTTCAATTTTAATCGTGTCGCTGGTCTTAATCTCCGCACCATTATAGGTCCAGGTGATTTTCGCTGGTGGCTCAGCTTTAACGGCTGCATCCATATGCAGCATTTGACCACTACGCATGATCTTTTTCTGCAAGTTCTTTCGATCAATATGGGGCTTTAGGAAGCGTGGCTTCGCCACAACCGATTTGGACACATCGCTGGGCTCACTGGGGCCAGCTTTATTAACGGCGACAACACGGAACTCGTATTCGTGACCCTCTTCAACGCCGGTAACGGTACCCATGGTTTCACCGTGAACGGTGGCAGCATCAACCCATGATCTCCCCGACTTGTCACGCATTTGAATAATGTATTTCTGAATCGGAGCACCTCCATCGTCTTTGGGCGGATCCCAGGCCAAATCAACGAAGTCTTTATCCCCATTGGTCGGCTCTGGTCGACCCGGCTTGTCAGGTTCATCAAATGGATTTTTGGCAATAATTGGCTTATCAGTTTCCAAGTCCTCAGATTCACCCTCCTTATTGACAGCGCGAACACGGAACTTGTACGGTTTACCTTCATGCAACCCAATTACCTTGGCTTCTGGCTCGGCACTCTTGCCACATGGCAGCCATTGGCCAGTGTGTGGATCAAGTTTCTCAATTTCATAATAATCAATTGGTGCACCACCATCATCATCTGGCTTTTTCCATTTCAGCTTACAGCTGTGCTTCGTCACATCATTGACCTCCAGTGGACCCTGCGGCTTACCTGGCTTACCTAACACCGTAACGTCCAGTTCAGCAATATCCTCACCCACTTCATTTGTGGCTATAATCGTGTATTTGCCACTCTGTGGACGTTTCGCTCGCATAACAAAGAATTTTGTGTTATAATCAACATTATCGATCTTAATACCCTCTTCGTCGCTGACCACCGGCAATCCATCGAATAGCCACTCGACTTTTGGAGCTGGTTCACCCTTGATATTAATGTCCAAGCTGATCGATAAACCTGCTTTTACAACCACCGGTTTCAGGTTCGTACGTTCTATATGTGGCTTAACTGTATTGTAGCAAAAAAATATACAAAATCCAAAATGGGATTTCGTTTAAATTGCATCTATAGTCTGTGAAAAATATATGTAACTTACGGAATCTCGGCTTGGCCGTATGCCAATTAGTTTGCTCAGATGGTTCGGAGGGACCCGCTTTATTTACAGCACGAACACGGAACTTATACTGTTGACCTTCTTCCAGTTTTTTGACGACGCCTTTGCAAATGGGACCATCGGTTTCAGCGGCCTTAACAAACTCTCCGGAATCTTTGTCCATCACTTCAATTATGTAGCTTGTAATTGGCGAGCCTCCATCTCGAATGGGTGGCTCCCATTTCAGTATAACATGATGTTCATCCCAATCGTCAAGCTCCGGCAGTCCAGGCGGTGCAGATATATCAAATGGATTCTTCGCTGTAATTGCTGATTCAGTTTCCAGTGGTTCCGATTCGCCTTCCTCATTCACCGCCTTAACTCTAAATTGATAACGATGATTTGGATCCAGGCCCTTCACATCCATCTCTGTTTTCTCTGGATCAACAGATCCAGCTGGCACCCATTTACCAGTGGCTGTATCCATTTTTTCGACAACATATCCAGTAATGGGAACACCTCCATTGTCTTTTGGCTTTTTCCACTTAAGCTTACAGCCCTCCTTATGAATGTCTAACACCTCCAGAGGACCTTCGGGCTTCGATGGCTTATCCAATATTATGACTTCCACTTGAGCTTCGTCAACACCATTTATATTCTCAGCTCGTAACTTATAGACTCCACTCTCTTTACGGGATGTATCTAATAGTGTAAGCTTTGTATTATAGTCTTCATTATCCAATCGCGCTTGTCCACTGGGTGTAATTTCCTTCTCCTTAAATGTCCAAGTTAGTGTAGGTGCCGGTTCTCCCTTGACATCAACGTCAAATTTAACGGTTTGACCTGCTCGCACCTTAATGGGCTTCATTTTTTCACGATTTATAGTTGGCTTGACTATAGAAATTAATAATTATTTATTGAAAATAAAGTTTGATATTAAAATTTTGAGTATTTTGAATTTGTGCAAGGGAACGGCAAAATACATACATTAAAAGCACGATTAAAATTAAATGGCTTGGCTTAACATAAGCGTTTCTATATTTCAGAAATTAAAACTAAATATTTTATTATTAATTTAGTAAAATGCATTAATAAATTACGAAGCTGTGAAAATTTTGAGATAGGACTAAGATTTCTTACGGTTTCTTGGTTTGGCTAAATGAGGATCTGTTGCATCGCTTGGATCACTAGGTCCGGCCTTATTAATAGCACGAACGCGGAATTGATACTCGTTCCCTTCGGTGAGACCTTCAACCGTTGCCTCTGGTGCAGGTGTCTACATAGTTTGGTAGCAAACATTTAATTCATTTTACAGAGGTCACATATATTGCTTAACACTTTAAACTTATTGCCAAATAGCAGTATAAACAGAACGGATTGAAATCGGTTAAGATTTGATGTCTCACATATGACTTACGTCATATTTTTCATCATAGAAGAAAAAGAAAAATACTTACATTCGTAGTAAGAACTTCATCCCAGATCGGGGAGAATTTATCTTTCTTCTCAATAATGTAACCAGTGATTGGTGCACCGCCATCGTCTTTAGGTGCTTCCCATTTAAGCTTAACCATATGCTCATTATAATCATCGATCTTAGGCGTACCTGGCTTACTGGCAGCATCATATGGATTCTTTGCTACTATGCTGCCATCGGTCTCCAGCGGTTCGGACTCACCCTCCTCATTAATGGCCTTAACCCGAAACTGATACTCATGACCTTCCTGAAGGCCCTTGACATCGAATTCGGTATCATTGCCAGAGGTTCGACCGACCGGTACCCATCGACCTTGTTTCTTATCGAATTTCTCAACTTGGTAAGCCGTTATGGGCTTACCACCGTCATCTTCGGGCTTTTTCCACTTTAATTTGCAGCTATCCTTGGTAATATCGTTGACGGTTAAGGGACCCTTTGGTTTTCCAGGTGGACCCAAAACGTTCACCTCAACTGTTGCTTCGTCGAAACCGTGCTCATTCTCAGCCCGAATTTTATATACGCCAGTATGTTTTCTCACAGCATCTATTATTGCAATTTTCGTATTGTGAGGAATATTTTTAATCTCTGTATTGCTTGGCAGTTCTACAGGCTTGAGTTCAATGTCGTTCTGATACCATTGAACGGTTGGAACCGGTTCGCCACGTATGTTCACGTCGTATTTAATTGGCTTTCCAGCGCGTATTAACAGAGGTTTCAAGTTCGTTCTGTCAATGCGGGGCTTCACTGCAGGTTTTCAAAGTTACATAAATAAATATTAAAGATATGATTTTTTTTAGGTTGTCTGATCATTATTGCTCAGATACACTTGATCTTTATGTGCATTTTATCCAGATGAATAGAATACTATATACGTGCGAATACTTACATTTCTTATACTTGACGACTTGGGACAGACTTGCATCTGATGGTGGGGATAAACCAGCTTTGTTGACAGCAATGACGCGGAACTCATATTCACCATATTCCTGTAGACCTGCAACAGTAGCTTCCAATTGATCGCCTGGGATTTCGAGAGCCTTTTCCCATTCTGGCTTATTCTTATCTTTCTTTTCAATAATATACTTTTGTATCGGCGCCCCGCCATCATTATTGGGCGGTGTCCATTTCAGTTTAACACTTTGATTGTCATAATCAATGACTTCTGGAGTGCCCGGCTTATTGGGCTCATCGAAGGGATCCTTTGCGACAACGCCAACGAGTGTTGTTAATGGCTCAGATTCGCCCTCCTCATTGACAGCTGATACACGGAACATGTATTCAGAGCCAGGATTAAGGCCGGTTACATCAAAGCTCGGTGGTTCCTTTTCACCCGGCGATCGTCCGACCCGAACCCATTTACCAGTTGCAGTATCCATTTTTTCAACAACATATTCCTTGATTGGCACTCCACCATCATCTTCGGGTTTCTTCCATTGCAGTTTACATCCGGTTGCTGTAACATCACTAACAGCGAGAGGTCCTTTCGGGGAACTGGGTTTACCCAAAACAACTAATTCAACAGTCTCTCGATCAACGCCATTTCGATTCTCAGCCTTCAGGGTATAGAATCCACTGTCTTTGCGTTTCACATTTGTTATAACAAAGTCTGTGTGATAGTCAACTTTCTCGATACTGATACGATCTCCGGTCGTCAGTGGAACATCATCTCTCCAGCTCCAGTGTAATTCTGGAACAGGCTCTCCGCTGACGTCCACCGACCACTTGTGAGTACGTCCACTCTTGATAGTGATCCGCTTAAAAGTGGATCTGTCAATTTGTGGCTTGACTATTGGTTGAGACGATAAAAATTGGGTGAAAGATTCATGAATCATTTTATTTTTATTCAGATACCAATGTGAAACAAATTAACATTTTCTTACGTACTTATTAAAAGCGTTGGCAGTATTAAGGCTGATGCAATATTCTGTGAAACGAATTAATTAAGCCTAAGCCTAAGCAACTAAGTATATTCTATTAAATAATTATGTTAAGCTTTTTTCCCAAAAGCTGCGTATAAAGCACTAAAAATTACAATTTTTACACAAAAAAATGTAAACTTTGAACATGAATGGTATATTTTGGTTGGATGGTTGGTTTATATGATGTGATGGAGAATTGGCGTTGCAATTCACTAAAAAACATTCTGGACATGTAATTGACGGTGAATGGAACATTTATTTATGACTGTTCTTGTAACATGGAAGGTTGAGAATCAAATCCAGTTATTTTTGAAACTGAAAATACAGCACGTCATCAACTCTAACCATAGAGCCATTATCCAACATATGTATATGTATTTATTTTTGAACTAGTCGATTCTTATGTGATACATGAATTGAGTATGGACAAAATACAATGATATTCCACTTGAGATTTAGGTAAATATGTTAAGCCAAAGCCAGGTAAATCAAATGTGCTTAGGTTAAATGTAATTGTTGTAAATAATTATCATTTTCTACTTATTTACTTACGGTTCTTATGCTTGCAGAGATGATTGTCTGTGGGCTGAGATGGCTCTGAAGGTCCAGCTTTATTGATAGCACGCACACGGAACTGATAGACCATTTTCTCTTTAAGTCCCTCAACCTTACATTCGGGATTGGGATCCTCTGTTTTGGCAACTTCCGTCCATGTGGGTGAGAATTTATCCTTCATTTCAACAACATAATGGGTAATTGGTCGTCCACCGTCAGATGGTGGTCTCTTCCATTTGAGCAGCACGCTCTTATTATCGTAATCATCAATCACTGGTTGACTGGGCGGACTTGGCGGATCGTATGGATTTTTGGCAACAATTGCGTCTGTTGTCTCCAGCGGCTCCGATTCACCCTCCTTATTGATGGCCTTGACGCGGAATTTGTATTTCTTGTTCGGAGTAAGGCCCTTGAAATCAAATGAAGTCTCGTCGGGACCAACTTCGCCGGCTGGTATCCAACGGCCAGTTTCTTCATCCATGCGCTCGAGGGCATAACCAGTGATTTCACAACCGCCATCATCAGATGGACGCTTCCATTTCATCTTGATGTGATGGGCACGTACTTCTTCTGGCTCAAATGGACCGCCAGGTGCCAATGGGCGATCGAGGACAACAACCTGGGCTTCCGATTCAATTGATCCCGAACTATTGGTCAATATCAATTTATATTTACCGGTATCCTTGCGCACCGTCTTCTTGATTGTTATCGATGAATTGCGTTCGAGCTGTTCGAGACAGATACGCTGATTGTCAAACTTAATCGGTTGTGTGTCCTTGATCCAAGAAGCTGTTGGCTCTGGTTCACCATCGTATTTAATATCAAATCGCACAGTCTGTCCCTTCTTGACCGTAATATTCTTAAGGCCGTCCCCAACTAGGAATGGCTTGACGAAACGGCATTTAGCAATAATGGCTTTAGTCTTGTCGCTAGGCTCGCCAGGTCCAGCCCGATTAACAGCACGGACTCGAAATTCGTACTGTTGGCCCTCTTTGAGGTTATCAACGGTTGCTGCTCTAGCATCTCCCGGTACTTCTTTGCCGGCCACCCAATCGTTTGAGAATTTTTCTTTGTATTCAACAATGTAGGATGTTATGGGATCGCCACCATCACTATCTGGTGCCTCCCATTTCAAATCAGCGTGATCCTTATCCCAATCGGTAAGATCAACCGCCTTCGGCTTACCAGGCTCATCCCATGGATCCTTGGCTAGTATTGAGTTCTTAAAAGTGGCCGGATCAGATGGACCTATTTTATTGACAGCACGCATACGGAATCTGTACTGCTTCTTTGGCACCAGGTCTTCAATTTTCTTGAGACATGGCTCACTTGGTAGAACCTCAGCGACAGGCTCCCAGCCTTGTTTTTTGCTCAAATCTTGGCGCTCGATAACATATTTCATTATCGGGCTACCACCATCATCTGCTGGCGGTTTGAATTTAACGACACACGATGTCTGGTATACATCAGTGACATCCACATCCTGAGGTGGCTGTGGAACGTCTTGGCAAATGATGTTCACATCTTTCGTGTCTTCGCCCTGTCCATTCGATATTTTAATTTGATAAGGTCCCGACAAATCCCTTGATGGTTTCTTGATTTTGAATGTGACTTTATCGTCAGTTACCGCAACCTCGACATCCTTGACAGGCAGCGGTTTTCCATCCTTTATTAATTTGGCCTCAACTGGAGTTTGTTTAGTACCGCTTACTATATTAAAGAGGCAATAAAAATTCAGAGTTTGAGTCAGTATAGAAATTATTCGAGTTCCAAATAATCTTTCAATAAAAAAAAAGAAAAAATACTATGAATACAATTTGATGAATAATTGAGTTGAGTTACCTTTAAATGGCACTTCAATGATTACAGGGGCACTTATTGGGCCAGCAAACTCATCTGGGCAATCAATATTGGGTCTGCTCTCTCCCTTACGTACGGAAAGTTTACACACTGAATTCAGTTGTCCAGATTCACAGGTGATTTCACCTGCATCTGTTAGGTCAAGACCATTGAATACCAACTGATGTTTGCCACCTCCCAGGTTTTTAATTTCAATACGTTCATTTGGCACTATTGGCTCCCCATTAAACTTCCAATCACATGGAGCTGTCTGATCCTGTAGCTCCACATCCAATACTAACTTTTCACGTTCGACAGCATCAGTATCTTTAAGTTTCTTGTTGAATCGATTTTGATCTAAAATTATTGTTGAATAATATAATGGTAGTAAGAAGGTCTATGGTAGTATAGTAGTAAATATATATACTATCTTACAGTTTATGATAATTTCGGCATCAGTCTTGTCAGCATTTGTTGTACATTTGAACTGGCCGGCATCCGTTACTTTGCAATCTTTGATAACAAGCTTACGCTTTCGGCCATCCTTGATTACTTGCATACGTTTATCAGGCTTGATTTCCTCATCATTTCTAAACCATTGAACATCGCCTTGGGCATCATCAATTTCACAAGCGAGCGTTATAGTATCTTTCTCAATGCACTGCTGTGATTTGAGGACCTTGACAAACTTGTAAGGATATTCGACAACATTTAGTGAGGTTTCAGTTTTATCTGGTTGCTTATCCAATTGACATCGATATTTGCCAGTATCTTCCAGCACAGACTCCTTAATAATAAGCTTTAGATTGCCATTAATATCTTTGGAGATCAAGAAGCGTGGATCATCTGATTCGATCTTCGTATTATCCTTGAACCAATGTACATTCGCCATGCTACTGCTAACAGCACACTCCAAAGTCGTTTCATGTCTTGTGAAACCTTCGACTTTCTTTTTAAGCGGCTTTGTAAATGTGTATGTGGGATCTGCTTCCTCAACATTGAGGAATGCAGTGCTGGAAACGCCTCCGATTTCAATTGTGTATTTGCCAGTATCCTCTACCTTGGGCGTTGTAATTATCAACTGGTATGTATCATTCTCCTGCTTGAACTTAAATTTGCTGCCTGTAAACACCTCCTATGATGGGCCCAATATTTAATTAAAGTTATTAAAAATATATATTTCCATTGTCACTAAACTAGTGATGTAAAATTATGTAATAAATTTATTAAATTTTAACAAAAAGATTAAAATAAAACGTCAAATTTTTGCAAAATTATTTGCAAAAGAAATTAATTACGAAACATTAAGTATGAAGTATTTTGATTTAATTAATTATATTTTAAATTTTTTGCAGACTTTTTAAATAAATTTTCAAAAAATGGATTAAAAAAAAGATTTAAGAAAAAAATAATGCTTAATGGATACTTTACATCACTAACTTATGCTTGATTGTTTTTTATTTTATACTTACATCCTTGCGGAATAACCATTTTGGCTTGCAATTTGGTTTGCTGAATCGCGCCTCAAATACCACTTTCTTATCCTTTCCTTCTTTAGCGAACTGGTCGATCAGCGGACTAAGGAATGACTCCACCTTCTATGCTCATTCAATCATGTTGTGGTTGTTGTTGTTGTTTTCAATCATTTTTTGTTTATTTTTTGCGTTGTTTTTAATGCGTTGTCAAAAATGGGTAAAGATGTCAAACGACAGCAAATTTGATATACGATTACAAAGCGCTCATAAATTATAAATAATATAATATAGCACACATATGTTTTGGCCGTTTTATTAGTCTAGCATATGTGTTCTATTATTATATGTTTATACCGGTACTGGTACCGGTTATTATGATTTTAAGTATGTATGAATGTATTTATTGTAATAAACAATTAAAAAAAAATAGTAAGAAGTAAATACACATTAAATCAAAAAACAATAGTTCCATTGACATTTAAATTGAGATCCTGTTTAAATAGTAAGTACCTGTATCTATTGGTTTTTTCTCATCGAAATGTTAATACGATCTATACCCCAATGCCGCTAAAACAAGTATGTATACATTTTACAAAATATTATCATTCTTAAATAGCACGTTGATACACTAACTCAAATTAGGTCGAAATATTTGAAACTTATACTAAAAAATACTAGGTTGTCAGAACAAACAAACATCAATGTAATAAATGAAAAAACCTATGTATATTCGGAGTAAATGTATACATACTTGTGTGTAGTGTAAATTGGGTATTATATTAAGTTATATTTTTTTATTTTACATGTATTTGTCATAAATATTTGGCAATTCCAATTTTTAGTAGTATGTCATTAAAAAGCTTTAAAAATACTACTCTTTACTATTTTTGACCAGATGATAGAATTATGTTCAAATAGGTATGCATAAAATTGGCAACATCAGTGATTAGCAATATTTGTACTTTATAACATACATACATTGTATGTATATATGTACAAAAAAAAATATATTTGTTAGTCAAAAATAATGATATAAATTTGCTTACTTAGAAAGCCCAATTCTAAATATTTCGAACGTGTCGTATATCAAATTAAAAATTAATATAAAATATTTGTTAACCGATATTTCGTTTCATGTATGTACTAGCATAAGTACACACATAAATAAAATGAGCAAAAATATTAATTTTATGCAATAAATAACAAAATGCAAATGCCCAAATGTCAAATTTGATGGGGTAAAATTATCAAAGAATTATAATTAATAAGATAACTAATTTATTATCCGGAATGTCTAAAATAATAATACTGGAAATCTTTAAAACTTGATTTCACATTAACATATATTCAATTCTTAACAAACCAAAGAAAAAAAAACAGAGAAAATTAAAAAAAATATCCTGATATGACAAAATCACCTGTGCCCGGATCTGAGACACTCTATCGCGTATCCCGATATCGAGTGCATAATATGCTGTGCTACAAAAACTGCACAAATTTGTAATAGCCTTATTTGGCTATATCAGAATGGGTACAGAGTACATACATCCAAAGTCGACAAAAATCAATTAATATATAGCTCTTTACTAGAATGGAAAATTAATTTGTAAATACAATATCGATTACAGAAAGTTCTTAATTGTTTGGGTTATACATAAGTATATAGTAAAAAGTATCTCAGATATTTAAGAGCGCACCTCCTCACGTCGAAACGGATGCAACGTCGGCCAATCGGGGATCAGCTCAGCTAGGGATGGCCTACGCGATGATGGCGCCTGTGTTGCATTATGCATTATAGTGATAAGATCATAAAATACTTAATATTTCAGCAATAATTCAGTTCAAGAAGATGGTGAATTAGGTATTGCTTATCCAATTACTCTCTCTCAAAGCTGTCTAAATGAATAACCAGCCTGAGAAAGCGGTTATCCAATAGTTGGGATTCTCAATATTATTTTTAAATGTTGTAAGTCAGTTAAACTAAAGTTAAGCATTTTCGATAACTTAATGCATGGTTAATCAATAAGATTAAAAAAAATATCATACTTTTACTACTACTTGATAAGAATTATTCTTGTGACATTAAGTTGCCTCAAACCAAATTTCTATTTTTTTACAATATAAATAAATATAAATACACTCTGCGAAGAACGATAGATGTATTTTGTACGAGCTGTGAATATTTGATAAAAGTAAATTTTCTGACCAAACATTGAGTTAACGGAAAAACTTAAATGATACTTTAATCAGCTATCAAATTATTTGACTTGAGTAACTTAATAAACGTTTAAATAAATCAATTATAGAAATATTTTTTTAGCACTTCCGGTAAGATAAGAGATTGAAACTACTTAGAACAGATAAGCTATTAAAGAGTTAATTGGCAACGAATGCGACATGCCAATTATTGTAAAATTACTACATTGTCGTTTGATGTAGTAATTTTCAAATTGTAAATTATTTAAGCATATATGTATGAGATTTACAACGAAAACAATATTCTGTTTCCTTACCCTTTCGACTTTCTTTAAAGCCGGCAATGGTTTTTCAGTTTCTTTAAGATCGCCCCAATTAGGGTCTTGTTCTTCTTTGTCCCATTTTTGATAACGACGTTTTTTGAGCATGGCACGGAAATCCATGCCACTTGAATCGGAGACATATAATTGCATCTCGGCGGAGTCCTCGCCGTGTATATTTGAAACAACAACTTTATATTTGCTCTCGTCGTTCGGTTTGCACTTACGCATACACAATGTGATTGTGTTTGTTTGGCCATCAGTAAGGAACTTGTAGCGACCACCCTCAAGGATTTCACTAACTCCTTTGTAGAATTTAAATGTAGGTGCTGGATTGCCCTCGACACCAACCGTAAGGTATGCCGTCGAGTCTAAATTTTTATGTATACAAAAATAGAATGTATTGTATTGGTTAGTCACTCATGCAGATGCAGAAAAATATGTTGTGTATATAAGTTTTTAGTATGCTCATTTTAAGCAAATAAATCCTTTTTATCATAATTGTCTACAAATTATGAATTTCAAATCTATAAATTTCGAAAAATATTTTGTTGTTGATGCATAAAATATATTGTTTTAAAAATATAAAGTTGAAATTTATATATCTATATATATAAAATTCTTTGTCCTGACTGACTGACTGACTGACTGACTGACTGACTGACTGACTGACTGACTGACTGACTGACTGACTGACACATCAACGTGTAGGCCAAACGGCTAAAGGTAAAGAGCTGAAATTTTCACACAACATAGCTGAGACAATTTCATCGTGCAATAAGACGGCGTTTTGTAAAATTCCACCTGGAAGTGTGTTTACCCGAGGTCAAAAGGTCATGGAATTGCTTTGTATGAAAAACTTTTTTGTTTGTTAAGATATCTTAACCAAACTTACAGATTAGATGTTTGGGACTGTCTCTTACATTCTGACCAAATTTGGTCAAAATCGGATTACTATATCATATAGCTGCCATAGCAATAATCGGATGAAACTAACCTTTAGTATGAAAAACTTTTTTGTTTGTTAAGATATCTTAACCAAACTTACAGATTAGATGTTTGGGACTGTCTCTTACATTCTGACCAAATTTGGTCAAAGTCGGATTACTATATCATATAGCTGCCATAGGAATAATCGGATGAAATTAACCTTTAGTATGGAAAACTTTTTTGTTTGTTAAGATATCTTAACCAAACTTACAGATTAGATGTTTGAGACTGTCTCTTACATTCTGACTAAATTTGGTCAAAGTCGGATTACTATATTATATAGCTGACATAGGAATAATCGGACGAAATAAACCTTTAGTATGGAAAACTTTTTTGTTTCTTAAGATATCTTAACCAAACTTTCAGATTAGATGTTTGCGACTGTCTCTTACATTCTGACCAAATATGGTCAAAGTCAGATTACTATATCATACAGCTGCTGAGTTTTTCATACTAAAGGTTAGTTTCATATGATATAGTAATCCGACTTCGACCAAATTTTGTCAGAATGTAAGAGACAGTCGCAAACATACAATCTGTGAGTTTGATTTGGATATCTTAAGAAACAAAAAGTTTTTCATACTAAAACCTGATTTTCGACCGATCTTTCCTATGACAGCTATATGATATAGTTGACCGATTTCGATCAAATTTGGTCAGAATGTAAGAGTCAGTCGCAAACATACAATCTGTGAGTTTGATTTAGATAACTTAAGAAACAAAAAAGTTTTTCATACTAAAGGTTAATGTGCATTATCTATATATATAAAATTCTTTGTCCTGACTGACTGACTGACTGACTGACTGACTGACACATCAACGTGTAGGCCAAACGGCTAAAGGTAAAGAGCTGAAATTTTCACACAACATAGCTGAGACAATTTCATCGTGCAATAAGACGGCGTTTTGTAAAATTCCACCTGGAAGTGTGTTTACCCGAGGTCAAAAGGTCATGGAATTGCTTTGTATGAAAAACTTTTTTGTTTGTTAAGATATCTTAACCAAACTTACAGATTAGATCCGATTATTCCTATGGCAGCTATATGATATAGTAATCCGACTTTGACCAAATTTGGTCAGAATGTAAGAGACAGTCCTAAACATCTAATCTGTAAGTTTGGTTAAGATATCTTAACAAACAAAAAAGTTTTTCATACTAAAGGTTAGTTTCATCCGATTATTGCTATGGCAGCTATATGATATAGTAATCCGACTTCGACCAAATTTTGTCAGAATGTAAGAGACAGTCGCAAACATACAATCTGTGAGTTTGATTTAGATAACTTAAGAAACAAAAAAGTTTTTCATACTAAAACCTGATTTTCGACCGATCTTTCCTATGACAGCTATATGATATAGTTGACCGATTTCGATCAAATTTGGTCAAAATGTAAGAGACAGTCGCAAACATGCAATCTGTGAGTTTGATTTAGATAACTTAAGAAACAAAAAAGTTTTTCATACTAAAGGTTAATGTGCATTATATTATATAAATTAAGATATCTTAACCAAACTTACAGATTATATGTTTGGGATTGTCATTCATCATTCTGACCAAATTTGGTAAAAGTCGGATTACTATAACATATAGCTGCCATAGGAACAATATAATGCAAATTATCGATTAGTATGTAATATGTATTAGTAGTAATTATCGATTAGTTTTTCTTTCTTAAGAAATCTCAACCAAACTCATACTACAGGTTACTT
>JAWNLU010000708.1:0-23512 GCA_035042165.1 Drosophila kuntzei | reverse complement strand
CGTCGTTTCACCGTTGTACCAGCTCTTAGTTCTCACAACCACACTAGGCCGAACTTTAAGCTGTTTCCTCGTTGACGTCTCGTACTCGACTTTTTGCTCAATGCCGCCGCCTGCAGCACGTTGCTCTCGTTCTCGATCATTCTCTTGATTCGCCGCCTTGCGAATTCGCCGTCGTCGTCTTTGCATCATTGTTGCTCGTCGTCTTTGCAACATTGATGCTCGTCGTGGATATCGTCAGTGTTGCTCGTTGTTGGTATATCGTCGTTGTTGTCTAGGGATCATTCTGCTGTTGCCTGATTTGGATTCGTGTACACAGCTATACACCAACCCACATTCGGCCATTCTGACTAAGCATTCGACCCGAATGCGTCGTCGTCATCGTCGTCGTCGCCACCAATGGACCAAGGCTTCATGTACTCTGCACAACTTGTAGAATTCTTTGGGCCATCGCAGTTCCCAACTTTGTGTACATCATATGCGTTGTTGTGCTTGACTTTGACAACTTGGTAGGGTCCCAGAAACTTTGCTTTCAACTTCAAGCCGCTACCAAATTGCGTTCGCTTTATGGCAACCAAGTCGCCAACATCATATCGTCTTGCCGGTTTGCGTCGTAGGTTGTAGGTCTTCTTGTTCTCGTCCTGCAGCTTTACAATTTGAGCCTTTGCCTTTGCTCTGAGATCGCTGCGTTCGTCGTTAAATATTGTTACCGCTTCTTTGTTGATCAAGTCACGCATCTCGAAGTCATCTTTGGTTCGCATCTTAACTCCAACTAGCATTTCAAAAGGCGTCGTATCAATGCTTCTGGTAAATGTTGAATTTACCGCCTGCTGAACTCTGTTGACATGTTTGTACCATTTCGTGGGGTCGTCGATACTTAGTTTGGAAAGCACTGAAATTATAATAGCGTTTAGTCTCTCAACTTGACCATTTACTCTTGGTAATCCTGTCGTCGTCTTCACCAACTTGATTCCTTCGTCGTCACAATACTTTACAAAGTCTTGCGAGGTAAATGCGGAGCCCCTATCCGAGATTATAAATGCTGGATTGCCAAATGTAATGCTCTGATTGCTAAGCTTTGCAATAACCTCATTTGCCGTAGTAGATTTCGTCGGATACAGCCAGCAATACTTCGTGAATGAGTCTATCACCGCCAGTATATGTTTGTAGTCTTTGTGTGTCGAATCTAGTGGTCCCAAAAAGTCAATATGGTATGTGTATAATGGAACGTCTTCCTTCTGGAGTGGATGTAGTAGCCCTTCTTGCTTGCCTCGTTTACGGTTCATCAAAATACAGGGAATACAGCACTCAATATATTTCTTTATCTTTTCCTCAGCATTTGGCATGTAGTATTCTCTGAAAATTAACTCCTTTGTCTTCTTAGCTGCAAAATGACCTCTATCATGTGCACGACTAATAATTTGCTTCTGCATGTCCATGGGTACTACAATAAGTTCTTCGTCCTGTACAAGTTTGTACAGCATACCAGATTTTAGAAAATAATCGTCGTATGACTTCTGTTCGTCGCTGAGAACTTGTTTGATAGCCTTTATCTTCTCGTCTTTTGCCTGCGCATCTCGTAAAGCGATACTGACGCTGTCTTCTGTGATCATCATCATTGGGTATCGGCTGAGAGCATCAACGTGCTTCATTCTTATTCCTGAACGATGTTCCACAGCATAATCGTAGTCTTGTAGGAATAAAATCCAGCGTGCCACCCTTGTGCACAAGCTTTGCTTTTCCAACGTCTTTGTAAAAGCATTGCAGTCTGTTACTAGTTTAAAATGAATGCCTAAGAGATACACCCTAAACTTAGTTAACGCTTCTATGACTGCTAAAATCTCTAACTCGTAGCTACTATATTTCCGCTGTGCATCAGTAGTCTTTTTGGACATATAGTAGACTGGGTGTAGCTGTCCGTCATCTGGGGACTTCTGTAACAAGACTGCCCCAAAGCCATCAATCGATGCATCTGTATGCACTTCTGTATCATATGTCTGATTATAAATACTCAATACTGGATTCTCCGTCAGCAGTTTCTTTAGAATATTAACGGCATTCTCTTCAGCTACTTCAAATCTAAATTTCACCTTATTCTTTGTCAACTCTGTTAAAGGTCTAGCTATACCTGCATAATTCGGGATAAACTTTCGAAAATAACCTGTCAGCCCTAGGAAACTCTCCAACTGCTTGAGTGATTGTGGCATTTTAAACTTAGATACGGCTTCTATTTTCTCTGGAGATGGATGTATCTTGCTATTTTCGATTACATGGCCAAGGAATTGAATACGCGTCTTCAGAAAGTTGCATTTCTTCATGTTCAATTCTAAGCCATACTCCTTGCATGTTTCGATAACTTCCTTCAAATTCAGTACAGCTTCTTGTTCCGTCTTCGCTGGAATAATTACATCATCGACGTAGGGCAAAGCAATGCCCTTGCTGGACAGATGTCGAAATATCGCATTGACGTGTCGCTGAAAAACACCTGGTGAATTTGAAAATCCAAACGGGACTTTCAAAAACTGATATTGGCCTCGCTGCGTTACAAACGACGTATATTTACGACTTGACTCAGCCACTGGGACATGAAAAAATCCGTTTTTCAGATCAATAGTGCTGAAAATCTTGGCCTCTTGTAGTCTGTCCAGTTGATCTTCGATAAGCGGCAAGGGAAAATGGTCTTTTACAGTTACTTTATTGATTCTTCGGAAATCAACACATAATCTTGCTGACCCGTCGCGTTTTTTAACAAGTACTATTGGGCTTGTAAACTCGGATGTCGATTCTTCAATGATGCCATTTTCAAGCCATTCTTCAATCTGTTCATCGACGATTCGCGTCTCCGTAAACGCCATTCTACGCGGACGCGAAAATATTGGTGACTCATCGTTTAATACAATTCGCATCTCGACATTTGTTGATTTCGTCTTGTTTGGTATATAATTGTTTATTAACTCGCGTACTTCTCGTTTGGCAGATTCACTTGCTGCTTCGTTAATGTCAATCACGTCATTATCGACTTCTGCATTAATTTTCATCATATTTAGTTCCTCAATGCTCGACATTTTGCGCACTTGCAGACCGTTGCGATTAAAAACAATTTCCGCCAGTAAGCACAGCTCTTCTCCTATTATCATCTTGACATCTAATAATCTGGTTGGAACTACGTAAAAATCCAATAGGAAATCTTCGTCGTCAATCAGAACCGTGCTTTTAAAATGTCCAACTGGTCTAATCTTATTCAAGTTACGATCGTTACCGAATCCAATTAGAACAATACTGCAGCTTTGCAACTTCGGCTTGCCAATTTCACAATAAAAATCTTCCCGTATTATATTGAACTTGCTGCCAGTGTCAAACAACGCGATACACTTTTTGCTTTTAATTACGACTTCTTTGCGTGTGATATCGACGTTGGATTGCAAGCTACGCGTGTTTGCCGTCGGAACACTACTTTTTTCAACCTGCTCGCAATCTTTAGATATATGTCCGAATTTGTTGCATCTATAACACTTTCGACCTTTTTCTTTATTTTGGCAATTATTCGACACATGTCCTTTTTCACCGCAATTGTAACATTTCAGCTCTTTCTTAACGTCTTTGTTCATACTGTGGCTTTTCTTGTCTCTTTCTTTCACACTGTCATCTTTGCGCTTTGACTTTTCTTTTTCCACATGATTTTCTTTTTCTATCATTATTTTATAGGTCTTTAGTTTCTCCTTAAACTGATTCATATTTTTTGTGCCATATAAAATTGTTTTATTAACACCTTTTTCATCTATGCCGTCTATCACATACTGAATAAATGCGTCATCCGCTATTTCACCACGTGATGCAATGTCTTTCATTTTATAAAAATATTCAAGTACACACTCATTGCCTCGTTTTGTTTCTGCGACCTGCTCATGAATTTGTTTGCTGGTCACACTCGATTTAAACTCCGTTAATAAGGCCTGCTTGAGCGAATTCCATGAGTTCAGTCCTCTTTCACTCAATACGAATAACTTTGCAATTCCCTTTACTGCTTTTTTGCCGAACAAAAACTTTTGGAAATCATTCCATTGCATTAGTGTCGCCTGTTCCTCATATTCTTTTATCCATACTTCGACTGGAATAGTGTTAGTTCCATCAAAACTTCGGATGCTCTCTTCTACATCGCGAAAGCTGATCGCAAATCGTGACGTCATCATCGTGTCTCTTGTCGTATCGTTTGTTCTTACGGCGCTACTTCTTGCAGCTGCGCTCTGCATATTTTCATCGGTTTTTGCAACGTTTTCTATGCTTCTCTGATCCGCCGTTTCAAACGAAACGTTGCCTACTTCGTTGTCCTCTTCATCTTCGTCTTCATCGTTGGTTTCGTTGTCTCCTGTTTGGTCGTGCGCTAACATGCTGCTCGAACGCAAATTCTGAAAAATATGCAAGTGAAGGTCAACGCTCGTGTAGCTGATACCTAACACATTGCATATTGCCACCAAATCACTATGCGTCAAATTATCCACTGCGTAGTTTTTCTTCAATTCGTATTCATCGCTTTTTTCATCATAATCAAAGCCCGTAAATTCTCGTAAACGTTTTCTGTTATTCCTGTCTCCGTCATCCTCGAACACAAACTTGTGCAATGCTGCTACGCACTCTTTCTTGCTCGAACGCAGACTTGCGCTAATAAAATCATTTAAGCACGACATTACTTAAAAAATTTTAAACATCGATTTATCACCTTTAGTTCGACTTTTCAATTTCAGTTCGACTTTATACGCATTTCTTTAATCACGTCCACTTTTGTTCATATCTCGGATGAGCCTCCAAAATGTGGGGTTTTCTATTTAGTATTAGGTTTATTAATAATAATTAAAGCAACTGATATTGGTTAATTTCACAATGAATTGAAAGTCTAGGTAATATGCGTCGTTTCACCGTTGTACCAGCTCTTAGTTCTCACAACCACACTAGGCCGAACTTTAAGCTGTTTCCTCGTTGACGTCTCGTACTCGACTTTTTGCTCAATGCCGCCGCCTGCAGCACGTTGCTCTCGTTCTCGATCATTCTCTTGATTCGCCGCCTTGCGAATTCGCCGTCGTCGTCTTTGCATCATTGTTGCTCGTCGTCTTTGCAACATTGATGCTCGTCGTGGATATCGTCAGTGTTGCTCGTTGTTGGTATATCGTCGTTGCTCGTGTGCTAGGGATCATTCTGCTGTTGCCTGATTTGGATTCGTGTACACAGCTATACACCAACCCACATTAATGGCAAAGTTCGGTTGGTCTCAAAAGTGGTTAAAAAAGGTTATAATATGAAGGTATAGGTATGCTACTTTCAACAGTAGGCTTTCGCATATATTAATGGCAAAGTTCGGTTGGTCTCAAAAGTGGTTAAAAAAAGGTTATAATATGAAGGTATAGGTATGCTACTTTGAATAGAAGGCTTTCGCATATACTAACGGCAAAGTATGGTTGGATTCAAAAGAGGTTTAAAAAAAGTTATAATATGAAGGTATAGGTATGCTTTGAACATTAGGCTTTCGCATATACTAATGGCAAATTATGGTTGGATGCAAAAGAGGTTTAAAAAAAGGTTATATTATGAAGGTATAGGTATGCTACTTTGAACAGAAGGCTTTCGCATATAATAATGGCAAAGTATGGTTGGATTTAAAAGAGGTTTAAAAAAAGGTTATATGCTAATGGCAAAGTATGGTTGAATTCAAAAGAGGTTTAAAAAAAGGTTATAATATGAAGGTATAGGTATGCTACTTTGAACAGAAGGCTTTCGCATATATTAATGGCAAAGTTCGGTTGGTTTCAAAAGTGGTTAAAAAAAGGTTATATTATGAAGGTATAGGTATGCTACTTTGAACAGAAGGCTTTCGCATATATTAATGGCAAAGTTCGGTTGGTTTCAAAAGTGGTTAAAAAAAGGTTATAATTTGAAGGTATAGGTATGCTACTTAACAGTAGGCTTTCGCATATATTAATGGCAAAGTTCGGTTGGTCTCAAAAGTGGTTAAAAAAAGGTTATAATATGAAGGTATAGGTATGCTACTATGAACATTAGGCTTTCGCATATACTAATGGCAAATTATGGTTGGATTCAAAAGAGGTTTAAAAAAGGTTATAATATGAAGGTATAGGTATGCTTTGAACATTAGGCTTTCGCATATACTAATGGCAAATTATGGTTGGATGCAAAAGACGTTTAAAAAAGGTTATATTATGAAGGTATAGGTATGCTACTTTGAACAGTAGGCTTTCGCATATATTAATGGCAAAGTTCGGTTGGTTTCAAAAGTGGTTAAAAAAAGGTTATAATATGAAGGTATAGGTATGCTACTTTCAACAGTAGGCTTTCGCATATATTAATGGCAAAGTTCGATTGGTCTCAAAAGTGGTTAAAAAAAGGTTATAATATGAAGGTATAGGTATGCTACTATGAACATTAGGCTTTCGCATATACTAATGGCAAATTATGGTTGGATTCAAAAGAGGTTTAAAAAAGGTTATAATATGAAGGTATAGGTATGCTATTTTGAACAGTAGGCTTTTGCATATACTAATGGCAAAGTATGGTTGGATTCAAAAGAGGTTTAAAAAAAGGCTATAAATGAAGGTCTAGTTATGCTATTTTGAATAGTAGGCTTTCGCATATACTAATGGCAAAGTATAGTTGGATTCAAAAGAGGTTTAAAAAAAGGTTATATGCTAATGGCAAAGCATGGTTTGATTCAAAAGACGTTTTAAAAAATGTTATAATATGAAGTTATAGGTTTGCTACTTTGAACATAAGGCTTTCCCATATACTAACGGCAAAGTATGTTTGGATTAAAAAGATGTTTTAAAAAAAGTTATAATATGCTATTTTGAACATTAGGCATTCGCATATACTAATGGCAAAGTATGGTTGGATTCAAAAGAGGTTTAAAAAAAGCATATAATAATATACTAATGGCAAAGTATGGTTAGATTCAAAAGAGGTTTTAAAAAAGGTTATAATATGAAGGTATAGGTATGCTACTTTAAACAGAAGGCTTTCGCATATACTAATGGCAGAGTATGGTTGGATTAAAAAGAGGTTTAAAAAAAGGATATAATAATATACTAATGGCAAAGTATGGTTGGATTCAAAAGAGGTTTAAAAAAAGTTATAAATGAAGGTATAGGTATGCTATTTTGAATAGTAGGCTTTCGCATATACTAATGGCAAAGTATGGTTGGATTCAAAAGAGGTTTTAAAAAAATTTTATAGTATGAAGGTATGGGTATGCTACTTGAACAGAAGGCTTTCGAAAATATACTAACGGCAAAGTATGGTTGAATTCAAAAGAGGTTTAAAAAAGGTTATAATATGAAGGTATAGGTATGCTACTTTGAACAGAAGGATCTTGCATATACTAATGGCAAAGTATGGTTGGATTCAAAAGAGGTTTAATAAAAAGGTTATAAATAAAGGTATAGGTATGCTACCTTAAACAGAAGGCTTTCGCATATACTAATGGCAGAGTTCGGTTGGATTAAAAAGAGGTTTAAAAAAAGGATATAATAATATACTAATGGCAAAGTATGGTTGGATTCAAAAGAGGTTTAAAAAAAGGATATAATAAGGAGGTATAGGTTGCTACTTTGAACAGTAGGCTTTCGCATATACTATTGGCAGAGTTCGGTTGGATTATAAAGAGGATTAAAAAAAGGATATAATAATATACTAATGTTAAAGTATGGTTGAATTCAAAAGAGGTTTAAAAAAGGTTATAATATGAAGGTATAGGTATGCTATTTTGAACAGAAGGATTTTGCATATACTAATGGCAAAGTATGGTTGGATTCAAAAGAGGTTTACAAAAAGGTTATAAATAAAGGTATAGGTATGCTACTTTAAACAGAAGGCTTTCGCATATACTAATGGCAGAGTACGGTTGGATTAAAAAGAGGTTTAAAAAAAGGATATAATAATATACTAATGGCAAAGTATGGTTGGATTCAAAAGAGGTTTAAAAAAAGGATATAATAAGAAGGTATAGGTATGCTACTTTGAACAGTATGCTTTCGCATATACTAATGGCAAAGTATGGTTGGATTCAAAAGAGGTTTAAAAAAGGTTATTTGCTAATGGCAAAGTATGGTTGGATTCAAAAGAGGCTTTAAAAAACATATGGAAAACGGATCAGTTTCTCATTTGTTTGTCAAAAATTCATATCTTTTGAACCAATTAAGATATTTCAAAAATTTAGATATTTCAAATATAATAGAGAACTTCTTAAGTTTTAAAATGACTGCTCACACTGGGTGATAGGGCTACTGGGTGATTCAGGATGTTTGGTCAAAGTTGAAAAATATTTTCTGTGCATATTTTACATGTAAAATTTTGAAAAATACTAATTTATTTTGTCAGTTATGTACATTTTAATCTTAGATCATCTAATTTCAATACTGAATAATATATAAATTAGTTAAATTAACCTAATTACATGATAAAAAAAAATTCTGTTAGAGAATTGATTTCCAAATCGTCATGTGGTAGTGGGATGGTGGCCAAATGAGGCCAACTTTTTATTCTATTCTATCAAAGTTGAAAAATAACCTAATTTTAGTACACTTTTTAAACATTGATGATAAAAAAACTAAGCATCTGAGGAAACAAATTTCTCCAACATTTCATAAGAAATTAACATACATTTCATTTAATTCAATTCTAAAGTTCGTATTTTTTGTAAAATTGCACATTTTTGCATGCACTGAAAAATGGGTCGACTTTGAGAGGCTGTCACGCCCACAACTGATTGGTCCTCGCTTGACAATTCAGTTAGCATTGATAACGCTCAAAGTTATTTTTATTCTGAGGACGATGCTAGCGCATAAAGACCGATATACACCCTCTTGTCTAGTGGATTGCATGGCCTAAAATTGGTATCTCGCTTGGACACTGATGAAAGACTTTCAACCAGATCATCAAACGCTGCTCGACTCATCCGAAAGAATACCTTGAAGTACTCCTCGCTATTGGAAGGAACATCACGCTCCTAAAACTGGCCAAATCTTTCCTAAAAATTTAAATTATTAAAACAAGTCTGATTGCACGCAGAGATTCCAATTTCAAAATAGACACTTTAAAATGAAACTGTGCTGCACACATACGCTGCACTGCGGAGCCCACCATACCCTCATCTTCAATGGATTCCTCCTTCATCAGCTCCATAAACATTTTGTTATACGCAATATAACTACCGAAAGCACCGTTTGACATTGACAGCTGTTTTCGAAGATGCGACTCAGTGTAAGCGCTCCGCATCATTTTTTCGCACCTTCGACAATGATGCGTCAGTGTAAATAGGGTGAATTAATTTACAATTCATCTTCTTTCTATCTTTCTTAATTTAATCTTGACCCTCTTTCTATCCTTCTTAATACTTTTCTGTATATTTTAATTTATTTTTAAAGTTATTTTCTTACCTTTATTTTTTAAAACTTCATCTTGCCTATGAAATTTCCAATATACTCAGCTGTGAGTAGAGGTGCCCCTAGCTTGCCGAACCGGCAAATAAACTTCCCCCATCAGATTGGATTGCCAGTATGCATCCTTCAGATCTAATTTTGTAATGAGCACAGGCTTTGGCAAACGTGCAAAAATGCCATCGATGCTAGGCAAAGGGTATGCATCTTTTTTAGTAGCATCGTTAAGTCTGCGCGCATCTAGGCAAAGGCGTACTTTATTGGGTTTTACCACTAGGCGCATTGGAGAGCTCCACGCACTAGTTGATGGCTCTATCACACCTAAGTGTAACATGCGATCAATTTCCGCAAATAAAAGCTTTTCCACGGCTGGACTAACCGGGTAATATCTCTGCTTTACAGGCTTAGCATCTCCAATGTCTATATGATGCTGAATTAAACTAGTTCGACCTAGACTATCGGAACAGCTGGGGAACAGTTTCTGGACTACCTGTAATTGCGATAATTGTAGACTTGTCAGGGGGTAAGAATTTGGCTCTAAATTAGGTGTTATATCTGAATCAGTTTCCAAAGCATTGATAATATTAGGAGCGAGCTCAAAAATTCTCCAAAAATCAACACCTAAAATTAATCTCTGCTTTATTGACGGTATAATATAGAGCTGAATTGGCTTTTGCTGGCCCTTATAAGACATTAAAACGTTTAATACACCAATGACGTCATGGGGACTTCCATCGGCCGTTTTAACATATGAGTTAATGGGTTTAAATTGAGCGCAATTGGAAAAATCTTCCGCTGCTAGCGAAGATCCAACACAGCTCACATTGGCTCCAGTATCCTGCTCTTGTTGGTTGCACCCTTCTGGCGGTTTTCCGTTATGCGACGCTGACAATGTTCACATTGAGGCTTATAAACCTGCGAAGCTCCACAGCCATAACAAAAAACGCGTCGGTCTGCTAAGCAGTCTTCCCAAAAATGTCCGAGGTCCTCACAGTTCCAGCATTTGACATTTGGGCCAGCCTGGCGAATAGCAGCCACTTCGTCTGCTGTCTCAGCAGAGGCGTTCGATTCCACGTCCGAATAATTTTCCTCCACGGCGTATACTTGATGCCGGGGCACTTGAGGTTTGAGCTTCGACGAAGCGTCTGCACATGAACGCAATTCTCCAATTAGATTTTCGTTCATCTGCACCAATCTTCGCAGATGTCCTACGGAATGTATAGGCTCATATAACAGTTTGTGCCTGTGCACCGGGAGAACATTATTTTTTAAAATCTCTAACAAGTCATCTTCACTTATTTTAACAGATGATCTGTCAATAAGTGACGCTACTGCATCGTAAAATGCTGTGAATGATTCACCAGTCTTTTGTTTCCGTGAACGAACTTGTTCCTTCATTGTGAATTCAGAACGATAGTCATTATACTGGCGTCGTAGAGCTGCGCAAAAATCAGACCAAACAATATGTTCTACCTGCTTATGGTATCTCCAATACCAATCTCGCGCCTTGCCTACGAAAAGGACATGCATGTGCTTACACAGGGCCCGAAAGTCACTGTCTAAGGTTTCGTCAGTTAAAGATTTGACACGATAGATAAACTCTTCAACTCCAATACTATCGGGGGATCCGTTGAAAGTCAGATTCCATTTTTGCATAGTATCTGCTATCTTCCTAGGGTGTTCGAATGAATTTAATACTGAAGAGACTGGCCGGCTTGAAATTTGAGGAGCGACAACCTCTTCATGATTCGATGGAGGACGTATGGTCAACGAAGAAAGCACCCGTGTCACCGTCTGCTCGATCATATGTTGTATAGCAGCATAGTCAGGTCCATTATTCCTCCTATTATTGGCAGGATGACTTGGACGACCCCTTCTCCTATTGACAGGTGGGGGAAGTGCTTCACTGCGATTTGTCGAATTGCTAATTTCTAGCGGCTCATTTTGAGAAACATTAACACTAGGTACATTAACTTCTCGAGGATCTATCTGAGCCGGCGCAGATGCTTGCTCAAGTGCCTTTGCCAAATTTCTGGTTACAGGCCTGTGCACAACAGCTGCGGCTACAGTTCCTTTGCGAGCTGGGGGCGAGCAATTGCCGACAACTACTTTAAAAGAACCTGGCTCTAAATCGAGGCTACATTTGGGACACTCTGGATGTGATTCTATCCAATTCTCGAGACATGTTTTATGAAAGACATGGCTACAGCGAGTAATATAGCATGACTGAGTATTAGTCATGATTTGCAAACAAATTTGACAACCATCCTGTACTTGCCTAGATGTGGAAGGATTGTCTGTAGGACTATGTTGTACGTTCATATTTTATTTTTTATTTTTTTTAATTTTTTTAACGTCAACTAAAAGCAGTCGACAGAAGTGATTAATTAAATATTAAATCAAATTGTAAAACTAAAAGTAAAATTAAAAATTAAATAATATAATAAATTTTAATTTTGAACTGAAAAAGAAAAATATAAATTTAAGTTTAAGTTTAAGCTGGGGGTATTCAAAAATGATGATCCAACATTTGTTGCAAGGATTGGGAAAACCCAGAAAAACCCAAACAGATCAATATGAAAATATAAAAATATAAAAATATAAAATAATTCCAAAAAAGATAGATCTCTGATCTGAAGGGCTAGGTTTTAGCACAGCTTAAGTCATTGAGTCGATCCAGAAGCAGTTTCTTTTCTTTGCCTTACGTCGCTTAAATTGGGACCCGAATCTTCGGCTTCCATCTTATTTCAGTAGACTTCTACTTCTGAACCTTCCTTCATTAGCTAACCTTAGAAAAACACTTGGAGTAGTTTTTATCCAAAAACTAATTAACTGCGATGTAGATTCTTCCTTTCTTCTAAGTCGTCTTAACCTTTCTGTTCCTTGTAGACCTACTAGAAACTATCTTCCATTATCTCTCCCTTTATGCACCAATGATTTTGCTTTGCACAATCCTTTTCGCGTACTCTGCGCTCACTATAATTCTTTATTTCATGTTTTCTCTTCTGAACGCTCCCTATATTCTATTAAGCTTTCTATTTTCTCTCACCTCAGAGACATTTCGAATTGAATTAATTTACAGTTCATCTTCTTTCTATCTTTCTTAATTTAATCTTGACCCTCTTTCTATCCTTCTTAATACTTTTCTGTATATTTTAATTTATTTTTAAAGTTATTTTCTTACCTTTATTTTTTAAAACTTCATCTTTCCTATGAAATTTCCAATATACTCAGCTGTGAGTAGGGCACAGCTTGCCGGACCGGCAAATAAACTTCCCCCATCAGATTGGATTGCCAGTATGCATCCTTCAGATCTAATTTTGTAATGAGCACAGGCTTTGGCAAACGTGCAAAAATGCCATCGATGCTAGGCAAAGGGTATGCATCTTTTTTAGTAACATCGTTAAGTCTGCGCGCATCCAGGCAAAGGCGTACTTTATTGGGTTTTACCACTAGGCGCATTGGAGAGCTCCACGCACTAGTTGATGGCTCTATCACACCTAAGTGCAACATGCGATCAATTTCCGCAAATAAAAGCTTCTCCACGGCAGGACTAACCGGGTAATATCTCTGCTTTACTGGCTTAGCATCTCCAATGTCTATATGATGCTCAATTAAACTAGTTCGACCTAGACTATCGGAACAGCTGGGGAACAGTTTCTTGACTATCTGTAATTGCGATGATTGTAGAAATAAGAAATAAGCAACACACTTTGATGAACTCTGTGCAGTAATGAAAATATCACAAAATATATAAGTGAGTTGTAAACGATAGTTCGATAGTTTGAATACTACCGATGGCCAAAACGAAGGAATTGAAAGAAACAAGCAACACACTTTGATATCCTCTGTCACTAAGCAAATAACCTATAGAGAACCCATCCCATACAATTGAAATTTACCTCTCAAAGTTGCTGCGATGCGACCACTGGGAAATTTTATCCGTGGACCTGAAGTCCGAGGGAAATTTTTTCTGCTGTCGATTCAGTCGGCTGGCTCGTTGCTCGAACAGCAAGCAAACCATGAAACATGCGTCCTGCAACCCATACATATGCACACACTTATTTCCCTTCCAGAGCAAAAATTCCTCGCCATGACATTCTCCCCGATATTGTTGTCATTTTGTTGTAATTTTTGTTAGTGTTCTGACAGCGTCAACTGGCCGCTGCTCAGACGAACTACTTTTTGTGTGTTTGTGTTCGTTTTTTTGCTTCCCCTCCTTGCGCTCACACTTTCGTTCGGCAGTGACGCCGAACTTCTGCTGGACCCGAATTCGTCGTGTCAAACGCTTGTGTCAAAAGACAACATAAAACAAATAACCGGACAGCATTCATCAAATTAAAAATCTAATAAGGTAAGTTATGAAAACTTTAAGAAGTCAAACCATGTCGTTTGTGCTTATAAATTCATGTGTACGTAAGGAAACATAAAATTATGCAAGTTGCTGCAAAGCAAACCGCTCTGCAGGAACTGCAATTGAATTTCCGTATATACAGATGTGTTTTGCAAAAATAGTACTGACTTCGCCAAAAAATCAAATAGTGCGTGGTTTAATTTATTTGCGAAGACTATGAGGCATTTTATTAAGAAATGGGAATATTATTATTTTCCCTCTCTATAATACTTTATTTAGAATGACGGAATAAAATGATGGTGTTGGACGGCCCCAACCAAGGCTGCTAATGAACTTTGAGACAAATAGTAATTACTATATTTCGTTTTTATAATATGAGAACTAATGTGTTATTATTCTATTTAAAATTTACCCTTCTGCCTAGTGTATATCACAATCACCGCTCAGCGGGGGGGGTTGGAAATGGGAGCTGCGAACTTATATTTATATATACTATTATATAAATATGAGAAAAAGTATAATTATAGATATAAATACAGATATAGACGTAAGTATAAGTATAACCACAAATATAACTAACGATATAAATATAAGTATACTACAAGTATACATATAAATATAGATAAATATATAAATATATAAATAACAAAGAAGTTGCTGTTTTAGCTGACCGCCTAAAACCTGCTTTCCTTGCTAACAATGACCAGCACATGGATGAAAAACCTGCAAGCGCACCCCGAACATATGGAAAACGGATCAGTTTCTCAAAATCGTAACGTCGCACAGTGGGACAATCCCTCATTTTTTTGTCGAAAATTCATATCTTTTGAACCAATTAAGATATTTCAAAAATTTAGATATTTCAAATATAATAGAGAACTTCTTAAGTTTTAAAATGACTGCTCACACTGGGTGATAGGCCTACTGGTTGATTCAGGATGTTTGGTCAAAGTTGAAAAATATTTTCTGTGCGTATTTTACATGTAAAATTTTGAAAAATATTAATTTTTTTTTTAGTCAGTTATGTACATTTTAATCTTAGATCATCTTATTTCAATACTGAATAATATATAAATTAGTTAAATTAACCTAATTACATGATAAAAAAAAATTCTGTTAGAGAATTGATTTCCAAATCGTCCTGTGGTAGTGGGATGTTGGCCAAATGAGGCCAACTTTTTATTCTATTCTATCAAAGTTGAAAAATAGCCTAATTTTAGTACACTTTTTAAACATTGATGATAAAAAAATTAAGCAACTGAGGAAACAAATTTCTCCAACATTTCATGAGAAATTAACATAAATTTTATTTCATTCAATTCTAAAGTTCGTATTTTTTGTAAAATTGCACATTTTTGCATGCATTGAAAAATGGGTCGACTTTGAGAGGCTGTCACGCCCACAATTTTTACCTGATTCAAAAAATCTTTCGGCTACCATATTTTTAAAGATTTCTCTGTCGAATGCATTTATTTTTTTTTAAATCGCTTTCCTAAAAAAAGGGGATTTACAACACTTAACGCCCTAATTGTCCCATAGTGCGTCGTTACTAGAGAGGGAGAACTGTGGCGGTCCGTCGATACGCCTTCTGGCGGATTTTCTGGCAATATCTATCGATAATTAAAACTTATCCAACACTTTACCTTTTGATCTTGCACAGGCAAAGCTCGCCTTGTGATTTTGTAAATCAATAATTGAATACAATAAATTAAGTGAATAATATAGAAAAGTAATAAGCGTATTTCTCCAAGAATACCATAAAACTGTGGCAACCCTGTTTAGCTTCTATCGTTGAGTAGCAACACTGTCAATCATCGATTGACTCACGACGACGCCGGAGCAAGGTTTTGACACAACCGAACCGCAGCCAACTTCAATTGATAAAAAGCGCACTAAAGACACTTGTATTGAATCTCATTAAATATTAATCTTAATTAATCCGCGCATTAGTTAATTCATTTCACATAAAGCAATGCGCTAAAGTGGTGACCCCGAATGCCAAATCATAATTACAATCTTCGTTCTCTGAGATCTCAAGCTGCTAGTGTTGAAAACGTTTTCTTCGACGCTGCAAACATGGCAACAGATCAACTGCACGATTTAAAACAACAACTTGATCAACTGCAACTATCACGCCAACAAATCCTCAACTTTGGTTTGCTCAGCTAGAACGATTATTTTATCTTCACAACGTCATCACTGATGAGCACAAATTCGACATCATTTCCGTGAATTTGGATGAAGATGTAATTGTCAAGTTGGAGGATCTCATTGCTCAGCCGCCGCTAACTAACAAATATAATACGTTAAAGCAGCGCGTGCTTGATAAATTGCGTGGCGGTGAAACAGTTGGGAAAAAACCTTCCGACACCCTGGACAACATACGACGTTTAGCACCAACCACAGGATGCGATGCAGTTGTCCGCTCCTTATTTTTGTCTGAACTTCCAAAATCTATTCGCCCACTGATTTCCGTGTGGGAGGAGGATGACCTCGACAAGTTAGCTAAATTTTATACATATTATAACATGCTTATGTCATATTAACTTAATTTATTATCTTAATTTAGCAAATCTCTTACATAAAAAATGGCCAATCCATTTGGTTACTTTGCCGCGGGCTCCAAACATAGTGAGAGAATGGCACAATCATAGGCATAAAATTCTCATCTACTTAATCAAATACCGAGTATAAAACTTCTATTATTATTTACATTTTCTTTTAAATTTTTACAATCGTATAATTTTATAATTTTCTTATTAACTTTTTCGATCACAACTAGCTAATGTCTGTGCAATGTTTCTTTCAGCTCCAAGTTACGGGTTATTTCTTGCTCAGACTAGTCTCTGCTTTTGAGCTTGAAAAGAAATTAAGCATTTCTTTCAATCTAAAACCCACTTGCGAGCGTCAGAACATTGCACAGAACATATACGCTAAAATCTTTATGATTTACCCCTTTGATAAATAATACAACAAAATTACAAATTCTATCCAGTCAATTAAAATGGACCTCATATGACAACTGATGGCTTATGGCAATAAATATTATATTTTAAGTACATTTGCTGATGCTTCACATTTGAATACTCTGTAAATTGATTGGTAATTATATAGTTTAAGGAAAGGAAATTTTTTTTTCATATACAATTACAACAAAATACAATATTAATTTTGTGATACACACAAACAAAACGCATTTCAAAATTGTACAAATTTCGAATTGAGCAAGTTCCTTTCAGAGCAACACTTATTTGGCCTCGCTCGCTTGCTCGGTTCGAAATACACACACATACATACTTATAACTACCCTCCAGAGCAAAAAATTCCTCGCCATGACATTCTCCCCGATATTGTTGTCATTTTGTTGTAATTTTTGTTAGTGTTCTGACAGCGTCAACTGGCCGCTGCTCAGACGAACTACTTTTTGTGTGTTTGTGTTCGTTTTTTTGCTTCCCTTCCTTGCGCTCACATTTTCGTTCGGCAGTGACGCCGAACTTCTGCTGGACCCGAATTCGTCGTGTCAAACGCTTGTGTCAAAAAAAGACAGCATAAAACAAATATCCGGACAGCATTCATCAAATTAAAAATCTAATAAGGTAAGTTATGAAAACTTTAAAAAGTCAAACCATGTCGTTTGTGCTTATAAATTCATGTGTACGTAAGGAAACATAAAATTATGCAAGTTGCTGCAAAGCAAACTGCGCAGCAACAACTGCAATTAAATGTCCGTATATACACATGTGTTTGCAAAAATAGTACTGTCTTCACCCAAAAATGAAATAAGAGCTGCGGAATTGAATTTCCGTATATACAGATGTGTTTTGCAAAAAAAATACTGACTTCGCCAAAAAATCAAATAGTGCGTGGTTTAATTTATTTGCGAAGACAGTGCTATGAGGCATTTTATTAAGAATATTAATATATTTTCCTCTCTATAATATTTTATTTAGAATGACGGAATAAAATGATGGTGTTGGACGGCCCCAACCAAGGCTGCTAATGAAGAATTTTGAGACAAATAGTAATTACTATATTTTATTTTTATAATATAAGAACTAATGTGTTATTATTCTATTTAAAATTTACCCTTCTGCCAAGGGTATATCACAATCACCGCTCAGCGGGGGTTGGAAATTAGTCCGCTTGACCTGTAGCACCTTTATATACCGGTAACCTGGAGTTGGGCGCAGCTGCGAACTTATATTTATATATACTATTATATAAATATGAGAAAAAGTATAATTATAGATATAAATACAGATATAGACGTAAGTATAAGTATAACCACAAATATAACTATCGATATAAATATAGGTATACTACAAGTATACATATAAATATAGATAAATATATAAATATATAAATAACAAAGAAGTTGCTGTTTTAGCTGACCGCCTAAAACCTGCTTTCCTTGCTAACAATGACCAGCACATGGATGAAAAACCTGCAAGCGCACCCCGAACATATGGAAAACGGATCAGTTTCTCAAAATCGTAACGTCGCACAGTGGGACAATCCCTCATTTGTTTGTCAAAAATTCATATGTTTTGAACCAATTAAGATATTTCAAAAATTTAGATATTTCAAATATAATAGAGAACTTCTTAAGTTTTAAAATGACTGCTCCTACTGTGTGATAGGCCTACTGGGTGATTCAGGATGTTTGGTCAAAGTTGAAAAATATTTTTTTGTGCGTATTTTACATGTAAAATTTTGAAAAATATTAATTTTTTTTTAGTCAGTTATGTACATTTTAATCTTAGATCATCTTATTTCAATACTAAATAATATATAAATTAGTTAAATTAACCTAATTACATGATAAAAAAAAATTCTGTTAGAGAATTGATTTCCAAATCGTCCTGTGGTAGTGGGATGTTGGCCAAATGAGGCCAACTTTTTATTCTATTCTATCAAAGTTGAAAAATAGCCTAATTTTAGTACACTTTTTAAACATTGATGATAAAAAAACTAAGCAACTGAGGAAACAAATTTCTCCAACATTTCATGAGAAATTAACATACATTTCATTTTATTCAATTCTAAAGTTCGTATTTTTTGTAAAATTGCACATTTTTGCATGCACTGAAAAATGGGTCGACTTTGAGAGGCTGTCACGCCCACAATTTTTACCTGATTAAAAAAATCTTTCGGTTACCATATTTTTAGAGATTTCTCTATCGAATGCATTTATTTTTTCTTAAATCGCTTTCCTAAAAAAAGGGGATTTACGACACTTTACGCCCTAATTGTCCCACAGTGCGTCGTTACTAGAGAGGGAGTACTGTGGCGGTCCGTCGATACGCCTTCTGGCGGATTTTCTGGCGATATCTATCGATAATTAAAACTTATCCAACACTTTACCTTTTAATCTTGCACAGGCAAAGCTCGCCTTGTGATTTGGTAAATCAATAATTGAATACAATAAATTAAGTGAATAATATAGAAAAGTAATAAGCGTATTTCTCCAAGAATACCATAAAACTGTGGCAACCCTGTTTAGCTTCTATCGTTGAGTAGCAACACTGTCAATCATCGATTGACTCACGACGACGCCGGAGCAAGGTTTTGACACAACCGAACCGCAGCCAACTTCAATTGATAAAAAGCGCACTAAAGACACTTGTATTGAATCTCATTAAATATTAATCTTAATTAATCCGCGCATTAGTTAATTCATTTCACATAAAGCAATGTGCCAAAGTGGTGACCCCAAATGCCAAATCATAATTACAATCTTCGTTCTCTGAGATCTCAAGCTGCTAGTGCTGAAGACGTTTTCTTCATCCTCACATATGAGGATGACATTCGGACTCCTTTCTTTCACGGCCTGCATCACGAGGGATTGTGCAGCTCGCAGTGATTGAGGTTAAGTTGAGGGCACCTCACGCTGATCGATTAGTGAGCGCGCTCATAAACATCTACCACTGCCGTCAATGTGCTTCCAGTCTGTTCCCTTGTCCTTGCAGAACATGCACTTTGGCTCCTTCTTGCAGTCCTTTGCTAGATGATCAGCCTTCCCACATCTTCGACAAAGCTTCGACCTGTCCACTTCGCTTCTGCATTGTCTTGCCAGATGGCCAAACTCGAGGCAGCGGAAACATTTGGTAACGGTGACCCACTCACGCATTCTGCACCTGATCCATCCTACCCTAAGCAAAGCAAACCGCTCTGCAGGAACTGCAATTGAATTTCCGTATATACAGATGTGTTTTGCAAAAATAGTACTGACTTCGCCAAAAAATCAAATAGTGCGTGGTTTAATTTATTTGCGAAGACTATGAGGCATTTTATTAAGAAATGGGAATATTATTATTTTCCCTCTCTATAATACTTTATTTAGAATGACGGAATAAAATGATAATGTTGGACGGCCCCAACCAAGGCTGCTAATGAATTTTGAGACAAATAGTAATTACTATATTTCATTTTTATAATATGAGAACTAATGTGTTATTTACCCTTCTGCCTAGGGTATATCACAATCACCGCTCAACGGGGGGGTTGGAAATGGGAGCTGCGAACTTATATTTATATATACTATTATATAAATATGAGAAAAAGTATAATTATAGATATAAATACAGATATAGAAGTAAGTATAAGTATAACCACAAATATAACTAACGATATAAATATAAGTATACTACAAGTATACATATAAATATAGATAAATATATAAATATATAAATAACAAAGAAGTTGCTGTTTTAGCTGACCGCCTAAAACCTGCTTTCCTTGCTAACAATGACCAGCACATGGATGAAAAACCTGCAAGCGCACCCCGAACATATGGAAAACGGATCAGTTTCTCAAAAGCGCACCCCGAACATATGGAAAACGGATCAGTTTCTCAAAATCGTAACGTCGCACAGTGGGACAATCCCTCATTTGTTTGTCAAAAATTCATATGTTTTGAACCAATTAAGATATTTCAAAAATTTAGATATTTCAAATATAATTGAGAACTTTTTAAATTTTAAAATGACTGCTCCACTGGTGATAGGCCTACTGGGTGATTTAGGATGTTTGGTCAAAGTTGAAAAATATTTTCTGTGCGTATTTTACATGTAAAATTTTGAAAAATATTAATTTTTTTGTCAGTTATGTACATTTTAATCTTAGATCATCTTATTTCAATACTGAATAATATATAAATTAGTTAAATTAACCTAATTACATGATAAAAAAAAATTCTGTTAGAGAATTGATTCCCAAATCGTCCTGTGGTAGTGGGATGGTGGCCAAATGAGGCCAACTTTTTATTCTATTCTATCAAAGTTGAAAAATAGCCTAATTTTAGTACACTTTTTAAACATTGATGATAAAAAAACTAAGCAACTGAGGAAACAAATTTCTCCAACATTTCATAAGAAATTAACATACATTTCATTTCATATGTACGTAAGGAAACATAAAATTGTGCAAGTTGCTGCAAAGCAAACCGCTCTGCAAGAACTGCAATTGAATTTCCATACAGATGTGTTTGCAAAAAAAATACTGGCTTCGCCCAAAAATCAAATTAAAGCTGCGATCAAAAAAAATAGTTCCTGATTTAATTTATTTGCGAAGACAGTGCTAAGAGACTTTCACTCTCTATTTGTTAGTTACTGCACCAGTTCTGAAGTTGTACGACCCGCATGCTATAACTGAAGTTCAAGTTAAGGTTAACGCATTCATGATTCGGATCTGATGATAAAATGTACCAAACACAAATTCTTCGATGGCCGCAATTTTTTTTTTGGCCACTTTTTCGCTAAGCCAAACGGAAAAAAGTGGAGCGCTTGTAAACCAACATTTCGTAGTTGGCTATCATTTTGAATATTTTAACACAACAAGGACTCACACTTTCCATAAATGCTAAAAATAGCTTGAATACGAGTGAATGACGTTAGTTACAGTCCAAAGAAGCCAGTATATGCTCTAAACTCAAAAAAGCTAAATCAACTTAAAACTAAATATATGTGCACTTTGAAAGATCGCACGATCAGGAATGCATTTCAAAACTCATGCAAAAGCTTTTATAAGTTTTGACCAGTGTTGTCAATCATAAGAAAATAAAAAAATTGATATTTTCTAAAATTGATATTCGACTTATCACGCTAGAGTGGCTGTTTGGGCCACTGTGAGCGCTAGACGTCAACGTCGTAATGTTGAAAATTTCAAATTAATATATCTTTTGAACCAAATGTCGGATTGAAATGATCGAGGTATCAACAGTGAGGTATCAAACGGCCCCACTGGCTGCATTCATTAAAGTTTGAACCCTCCCATTCACACCTCCATATCTTACGAACCAGGTGAGTTACCAAAAGTATGCACTTTTGTTATGTGAAGTCATACCTATTGATCGGTATATAACTCAATCCGATCGGACAGACATAGAAAATTTTCCATTCTGCGTGTATATATGTATTGTAGTCGCCTTTCGCACCATTCGTGCTGCTTTGCTCTGACGTCAGCATCGAAAAAAGTCGTCGCGATCTAGTACGCCGCGGCTCGATAATAAAAATTGCAGTGCTTACACCCACACACGCATACAGCTCTGCCAAGAAAACGTACAAACGCGTCGCTGCCTCGCCGGCGCGGGCGTGTTCAAAAAGTGAGTTTCGTGCCGAACAGTGGGACGAAATCCGTCAAATGCTGAACAGAAAGTGAGTGAACAGTGGGACGAGATCCGTCGAATGCTGAACAAAAGTGAGTGAACAGTGCATCGACGAGCAAAATAATGAATCGAAATAAAAAATCTTTTTTATGTGAAAAATAATTTTTTTTTGAAGCAAAACGAAAAGAAAACGAACGACAACGAGTGGTTTTGGTGCGAACGGATTGAGTTTTTTATTGGACCCCGTACATAGAAAAAGTACAGGGGTCTATTAAGTTTGTTTAAAAAAAATGTGCGTAACAGGCAGAAGGAGGCGTGGCAGACCCCATAAAGTATATATATTCTTGATCAGTATCAACAGCCGAGTCGATATAGCCATGTCCGTCTGTCCGTCCGTCCGTCCGTCTGTATGAAAATCGAGATCTCAGAGACTATAAGAGCTAGAGACACCAAACTTGGTATCTAGGTTCATCTATATTGCAAGCAGATCAAGTTTGTTTTATAATTGTGTCACGCCCCCTTGAACGCCCTAAAATCCAAATTAAAAATTTCATTTCTAAATTACAAGAACAATTTGAAAGCGAGAAACTGCAAATTTTCCATAGATGAAAAAATTTCATTGCGATCGGACTGTAAATAGCGAATATATTAAAATAATTATTAAAATAATAAGTTAAGTTGTTTAATTGTGTGAGGGTTGGCAGTAATCATAAATTAGTAGCAGAAAAATGCTGTTAACAAAGCTGCAATTTGGCAGACGAATGTTGTAACGATCCTTACGGCTTCACCGGGCTAACTCGGTCGGCTTAGTGGATTCGTGCAACAAATTTATATAACTGCAGCACTTGCGAATAAATAAGAACACAGAAGGATTTCAATAATTCAAGGATTTATTTGCCAACTCTGGCCGACTCTAATTTATGGTAACGTAAAGGTAATGGTGATTGTGTTGACTGCTCCGACGTGTCTTCCTGTTTCGTTCGTCTGGATGCCTGTAGAAATCCGCTGAGACTCCTGCTTCTAGGACCTACTTCTCTCGTCGCTTGGAGACGTCGGTTGACGCCCGGGTATAACTTCTACTCGGCACGTGTGAAATTCTGGATGCTGCCTTGCCGA
>JAWNLU010000706.1:0-24376 GCA_035042165.1 Drosophila kuntzei | reverse complement strand
TTGAGGAACGCATTTAAATGTTTGAACTTAACGCACATTTTCTTCTTTTATTTTGACATTTATTTCGCATTTGCATATTACGCAGTAGATAACTTCTAATAACTTTTCTTGCAACATTATCTCTGCAACATTGTGAAATTTAATTAACCATTATTTGGACGCACCCGTGGCGGTCTGTCAAATCAATAAAGGAAATAAATTTTAATATCACTCTTGGTTTATTCCTCATCATATCTTTGGTCCTTCGAGCCGGATCTGTCGTAATTTCTTACTCAAAGGTTAAGTAGCTCACCATGGAGCAACTTAAAGAAATGGTACACGCCAGGGCCCGATTGAAGGCAAGTCTTACACGCTTGCGCCAATATGCCGAGCATCCCCCAGCTGGATGCGATTATGACGCTGTGGAAACAATGCTATTCAGGCTCAATGCCGCTTGGAGCAATTTCGAGAGGATTGGCGATAGCAAGTGTCATCACGATTCGATCGAAGGGTATGTCGACCCCGCAATCGACAATGAGAATTATGAGCGCAAGTATTTGGAGACTCATGCGCTCTTGTCTGCACTTAAACGAGCATACAATGCAGAAAACACGGCATCAGCAACAACAACAAAACTTGCTGAACAAAAGGCATTTGCAAACGGTGACGCTATTTCATGTTTAGTACAACAACAACAAGAATTCTTCGCTCGTTTTCCGTCGAGCGCGGCAACAACAACACACGCCGCCGCTGCGGCGCCATTACGAGATGTAGAGTTGCCAAAGCTGCAAATCAAGGCATTTGGTGGCGATTACAAGGAATGGCCATCATTCAAGGATTTGTTTGAAACTACAATACACAACAAACCACATTTGGAAAAGACTCGAAAGTTTCATTACCTGAAGTCGTTTTTGACTAATGAAGCAGCAAGTTTGATACGTCGTTTGCCCTATGCGTTTGCCAGATGCGGCCTATGACACTGCATGGGAACGCCTGCTCGAACGATACAACAGACCACGCCATGTGGTGAATTCCTTGCTGGAAGCTTTCATGGAGTAGCCCACAACAAATATTAACAATGTTTCAGTGTTGCGCAAAGTAACAGACGGCGCTAATGAAATCGTTTGCGGACTGGACGCAATTGGGCAAACAGGACGCGATTGCTGGATAGCTTTTTTGCTGCTTGCCAAATTAGATCCAGAGTCTAGACGCAAATGGGCAGAGATCAGTCAAGACAACATGTCTCCAACAATAGATGATTTGTTTCAGTTCCTTGACGCACGATGTGAGGAATTTGAACTGAGCCAAGGGCATGCTACGGCTGAGGCTACATGCTACAACAACAACAACAGAGAAAAACCGAAGAAATCAACACGCAATCTATTGGCCACTGGGCAAGGCGCATGTGTGAAATGTGGATCAACTGAACATATACTGTTTGGCTGCTCGCAGTTTCATAATATGACAATTGAACAACGACGCTCATTCATTAAGGATAAATTGCTGTGTTTCAATTGTCTAAAGCCCGGTCATACGTCAGCGAAATGTGGATCAAATCATTCTTGTAGACATTGTCGCGGCCGGCACAACACTTTGCTTCATACACAAGCTCCATCGTTGCAAACATCTGCAAATCAAAGCCAACAAGTCGAGACTGCTGCTGAACCGTGTCAGGAGCAGAAGGTACCATTGGTGACAAACGGTCACAGAGCAAAAGCGCCACGCGCAACATCTTGTATTTTGTCCCAAGGACGAAATAAGGGTACTTTGCCTACAGCATGGGTAAACGTACGCAACGTACACGGAACATTCACTGCTTGCCGTGTGCTACTGGACAGTGGATCAGAGATATCCTATGTATCGGAACGGTGCATTCACGCACTTGGCATTGCCCGTTCACCATCCCGAATCCATGTTTCGGGCATTTCATCGGTAAAGGCTGAAACCACAAGGGGTTTTAGCAAGCTGCACTTACAATCACGAGTGTCAGACAACACACTAGAGGCTACAGTACACATTCTGGGCAAAATCACATCACCATTAGCAAGGGACACGATCGATGCATCAGCGCTGGAGATCTTCGATAAACTTCTGCTTGCAGATCCGATGTTCAACACAACATCGTCAATTGACATTCTTTTGGGCACTGATTATGTTTGGACTACATTCACTGGCCAGAAGAAGCTGGACAGCCATGGCAATGTAATCGCAATTTCGACCATATTTGGATGGGTAATCACTGCTATTACCATCACGAGCAAGGCAGCCGCTACCACGCTGTTTTCTACTTTTGACATCAACATCAATCACTCGAAAGATTCTGGGAGTTGGAGGACGACCACACAGCCGTGCCACCTGATCCCGAGGATATGAAGGTGGAAGAATACTTTTGTGAGACACACTCACAAGATAAAAAAGGCAGGCATATTGTCAAGCTTCCTTTCAATCGGGAGAATCCTACCTTTGCCAATACTCTGCAAGGAGCAACATCAAGATTTGAAGCTGTAGAACGTCGACTATTAAGATATACAAACCTGCATTCACGGTATGTACAATTCATGCAAGACTACGAGAGTCTAGGCCACATGCGGGAACTCACACCAGACGAGATCCATATCCACCAAGGTCGAGCCTTCTATATGCCACATCATCCAATCGTCGGACAGAAGCTTAGAGTAGTGTTTGACGGATCATTTGAAGATCGTGACGGCCATGCCCTTAACGATGCGCTACATGTTGGGCCAAGCATCCAGCGAAACCTGTTCGACGTATGCTTGCGCTTTCGGATACATCGTTTTGTATTCACGGCGGACATCGTCAAAATGTATCGCCAAGTTTGGGTCAACGAGGACCACCGCAATTACCAACGGATTTTATGGAGAAAGCACCCATCAGAACCGCTTAAACACTTTCAATTATGTACTGCCACATACGGAACGGCCTGCGCACCGTTTTTAGCGGTCAGAGTGCTAGAGCAACTGGCTCAAGATTACGAAAAGCAATATCCGCACGCCTCAAGGATTCTGCTACACGACTTCTACGTGGATGATGTATTGACAGGAGCAAACACTGAAGATGATCTTCTCCAGCGCCGAGAAGAATTGATACAACTAATATCGCAGGCACAACTTGAACTAGGCAAATGGGTTTCAAACAGCACACGCATTGTCTCTCGCATCATTGCTCCACTTGGACTATTGGCACCAGTTGTGGTTCAGTTCAAGATTTTATTTTAAGAACTATGGCTACATGACTTGGATTGGGACTCTCCGCTCCCAATGAACTTAGGAACGCAATGGCAAAGATATCGCAACGATATCATAACTCTGAAGGAACTCAAGGTGCAGCGCTATATCGGATTCGCTTCAGACACCATGGAACTGCATGCACTCGCAGATGCATCAATCAAAGCATACTCAGCTGTTGTTTACAGTCGCATTGTACATTCTGATGGAACTGTAGAGGTGACACTCATCGCCTCTAAAACACGTGTTGCACCACTAAAGCAACAGTCTCTTCCTCGACTAGAACTTTGTGGAGCGCTGCTGGCTTACATTCTACGGTTTGCAAGACGAAGGCGCTCCTCAGGCGCACTGACATTTGATGAAATAACCGAAGCACGTATATTTGGCCTTCGCTTTGCACAAGCAGTTTTCCAACAGGAGCGTCAACTGCTGCTGGACAAACAACCACTCAGGAACGACTGAAAATTGCGCACACTTTCGCCAGTTATTGATGATTATGGACTCCTTCGCGTAGGCCGGAAGCGGACGGAATTGCCGCTTTGTTCCAAGCACCCGATCATTCTACCAAAAATGCATCGGATCACGAAGCTCATTCTGGAACACGAGCACTGGACGCATCTGCACCCAGGTGTTTCAGCACTGTTTGTCATCGTTCGACACTGCATTTGGAATTAGCTACCGATCTCATTACAGGTACTTTTTTGACAGCACTTCGTCGCTTTATCTCACGCCGTGGCAAATGCGCACGCTTGTATAGCGACACCGGACGAAACTTTGTCGGTGCTAAGAGAGCACTAAATGAAATGGAGCAACTGCTGTCATCGCAGCTTCACAATACTACAATCGAACAAACGCTGGTCAACGAGGGAATCAAGTGGAACTTTATTCCACCACATGCACCACACTGAGGTGGCAAATGGGAATCAGCTGTGCGCTCAGTAAAGTTACATCTTTATCGCGTACTTAACAATGCTACGCTCACATTCGAGCAAATGCACACTCTCCTAGCACAAATCGAGGCAGTGGTTAATTCTCGCCCACTGTACTCAACACCGGACACCAACTTGACTTACTTGTCACCTGCTCATCTTCTGATTGGTCGACCTTACACCATGGTTCTAGAAGGAAATCTAGAACCAGTTCCAGCAAACAGATTGGATTATTGGCAACAAACTCAGGCCATGCTTCAACGCTTTTGGAAGCAGTGGCATTTGGAGTAATTGACCACGCTACAACATCGTCAGAAATGGACCACAAAATCTCCCAATCTATCTTGTGGAGATGTTGTATTGATCCAGGAATCGCACACACCCCCCGCAGCATGGATACTGGCAAAGATTATTGAGACGTACCCTGAACCCGACGGATTGGTTCGTGCAGTAAAACTCAAAACACTCACCGGAGAGACTACGCGCCCAATCACGAAGATCGCAGCCTTGCCTAATTCCGAAACCATATTTCAGGGCCGGGCGGGATGTTGAGGAACGCATTTAAATGTTTGAACTTAACGCACATTTTCTTCTTCTTTTATTTTGACATTCATTTCGCATTTGCATATTACGCAGTAGATAACTTCGAATAACTTTTCTTGCAAAATTATCTCTGCAACATTGTGAAATTCAAATTAACCACTATGGTCATCCCTTTCGCACACATGTACATCTTATGAAGTTTTGTATTTACAAGTTTTAGTTTTAAATTGACGGCAGATCTATTTGGACGCACCCGTGGCGGTCTGTCAAATCAATAAAGGAAATAAATTTTAATATCACTCTTGGTTTATTCCTCATCACCTAGGTTAACTCCTTTTTCCTTCTGCGTTGCCCAGTTGTTGTTGTTGTTTGCTGGGTTATCGCCTTCTTCCTTCTGCGATGACCAGATGTTGTAAATATCTGGTGTGTTTGCCGGCTGCTACTCGCTCTCCGTATTCTTATGCCAACCAGATGTAAGTATCTGGTTGCTGTTGATTGCTGTTGTTTCTTCGCTGCTGATAGCAAGTCGGTTTGTTTTATTTATTTTTAAACCGCTGCTATCAACACACGGTTGATTTTTTTATTGAAAATTTGCTGGCGCTACAAGCAAACCAGATTAAATTTATTTAAAATTTGCCGGCACTACTAGTTAACCGGACTTTTGTTTGAATATTTTCTGGCGCTACAAGCAAATCAGGTTTATTCTATTCTATAATTTTGACGGCACTAGCAGTTAACCGGACTTTTTTTTTGACAATTTGTAGGCGCTACAAGCAAACCTTTGGCTTTGTTTTTTCTTTAAAAATTTCAAACTGATTCCCTGATAATTCTCGGAAGGCGTGAAACCAACTCCAAGTTAATTATCTGAACGTAGATACGTGTATCACGTATGCCAATCGCTCGATGGACCAAATGAACAAGTATTGATAAATACTCGAACGTTCTCCGCTTGAGTAATACTTGAAAAATGCTTGAGTAATACTTTCTAAATTGCAAAACGACATTGCATATATATGTAATTTTGTACTTTTTAACTTTTTACTAAATATAGGCGACACTGTAAAAAGATAAAATCTATTAAATTCTTTTGAGTCATATTCTATAATTTATTATTATTATAATTATAATTATATATTCCCTATTATTTTATCGAATCCTATTTTATTTTGTCTTTTTCCTACAATTTGCTATATGCTATTGCCATTATTGTTAATTTCCTCAACTTAATTCTCAAAAATAACAATATTTATTAATTTAAAATTCGAGTTTTTAATTTACAGACGACACTGTAGTGGCAATGGCAAAATTATTTTTATATTTATTTAATTCAATTAATGTAAATATTGAAACTTTACATACATATGTACGTCCGAGCGTCACTACATTTGCATGCGAATGCGCGAGTGTGTGTGTTTTTTTTTTACTTTTAAACAAATTTAGATTAAAATACAAATAAAAAGTACCTGTAATAAAGAATTCAATTAAACAAATGCCATCAAATCAATTTAAATATATTTTAAATACTTGCGCAGCAACAATTATGTGCGCAAGTTGTATTTTTTCTTTTTAATACAATATCAGAAATTATCAAATAATATAACATTATTATTATTATTATATCCGACAATAATAATAATAATAATCAACCAACAATCAAAAAGTAATCACAAGTAAAGTCGTATATCGTCTGTATGTTTGCATTCCCGGGTTTTAGCTATTTCCCGCTAAAGTCGTAGAACAAACATTTCTAGATTTCTGATAAGAAACAATCCCTTATTAAAAAATGTAAGCTTTTTCAGCGCTTTGATGCAAGCAAACCAACGGACAACATTGGTGACTTTTTTTTTTCATTTTGGAAAGTTCACTGAAAATTTGATTGAGGTATCATTCGAAGCGTATTTTTGATAAGAATAATAAAAACAAAACTAATTTTACCGAAAATCTCCAACGGCTCCATCCGCTGCAATCATTTAAAATTTTGCACCACTCACTTACACCCCCCTATCTCATAAACCATTTGAGATATCAAAGTCTTAGTATGCATTTTTCTAAGTTAAGACTATACTTTCGATCGGTATATAACTCGATCTGCTCGGCGCCCTTCACCCCGACGACGAAATACTAATAACTTTTGTGTGCAGATATTTATGCGTGTGCGTTCATGCATGAAAATATTGTTTAATAAGAATAACTTTGTTGTTTTTTGAGATATCTTAACCAAACTTATAGATTACATAATTGACATTTTTCTATACATTCTGGCCAAATTCTAAATTTAAGATCGTTTCATACTTGATTTAAGAACCTTAGTACACATCAATCTTAAATTTTAAAAATAAATGTTAAGTATGAAAAACTCTGTTGTTTCTCCCGTAGTCTCAACCATATTCACAGTATTTACTTTTGAGAGGTTTATATGCATTCTGACTAAGTTTGGTTAAAATCGGACTATTTTTTCGTATAGTTGTCATTCGAAAATTTAAATTTAAGGTCGATTCATACTTTATTTAAGAATTTTAGTACACAGCAATCTTTAAATTTTAAGAACAAGACGGTATAAATTCAAGTGGGGTCGTACTTAATTTTAGGATGCCATATTTTTCTGAGTGCACACACTGATACGGCACAAAGTAGTGCGGCTCTCTCGGGAAACCACTGTCAAGTTACTCATGTATATATCTCAGGATGCCTGGACATTTTAACCTCCAATGAGAGAAATCTTCTCTTGGCAGTGTCGAAGGATGCTCCTAGACTGTTAGGGATTGACTTAAATGGTAACGAAACGCAGAGACGACGCGAGGTTAGGCGTTTGATATTCTTAACGAATGAATTTTCACACAGCTGTTGCTCTGGGGTATACAGACTAGGGTTCACTGCATATGGAAGTGTTTCCAACTCCCAGAATTTTCGAACGAGCGAATCTAGAGAATCGGAATCGTTAATTAGGGTAACGAGCGAAGTTGATGTATGACTAACCGTAGTTAGCCTTTAGCGGTGGCAAGCCCTCGATATCTTTGACTTGGCCATCCCTTAACAGATCAAAAAATGTATCTGATCCCAAGAGTAGATCTACTCGCTGTGGTTTGTAGAAAGGGGGTCAGCTAAATCAACTTCATCGGGAAGCTTCACATTATCTAAGAGTCTTTATGGCTGGTGAAAAGAAATGGACCGCAGAATACTGAATTCTGTCGTAATGCTAAATGAGTTGATGCGTGAAGCAACTGTTCTTTGAACAACGTGACTCAAAGTTGTCTTGGCTTTTCCAATGCCAAACAAGTGAATGTCCTTTCGATTCTTCTGGAGACGTATTGTTTTGGCCAATTTCTCTGTCATGAAATTGACTTGCGACCCAGAGTCAAGTAATGGTGCATTTACACTAGTTGACTCAGCGTCAATTCGAGCAAAGTCAACTGCCAACGCATTTGTTGCGTTTACATTAGTTGCCTTAGTTGACAAAAAAACATGTTTGTCAACTACTTCTACAGTTGGTCAACGCACGCGCTAACAACGCATTGCCGATAAAATTGACAGCTGTTTAAACTAGTTGACATCAACACTCGTTGACGTTAACGTTGACAATGCTTTTTTGTTGACATCGATTTTGCGCATGTATCGAAAGTGCTTTATTGTGAAATTTAAGTAATAAGTACATATAGTACACACGTAAATCTGTTTTAAAATATAATAAATGTGTGTTGCGTTTACTTTAAGATACAATGAGCTTAATAGCATCATCAAGAAAGCGAAAATTTGCCGCCGCAATTATTTTGCATTTTTGTCTCGAGGAGGAGGAGCAAGAGCATAAAATGCGATCGCGGACAACGTGGGTTCAAGAACTTTTTTTGAAGCGTGAAAAAAGTGGATTTTTACGATCATTTCAAACGATCTTTCGATCGAATAGTCCAGATCGATTTAAGGAGTTTGTTCGAATGAGTCCGGATGACTTCGATTTTATACTGGAACGTGTGAGACCTTTAATTGAAAAGGCTGACACAAGGTTTCACAAAGCGATATTCCCAGCAGAACGACTCGCCGTGACCCTTCGCTATATGGCAACTGGAGATAGTATGCACAGCTTAAGCTATTTGTTAAAACAAGAAATAATAAACTAGATTTTAGGTACGAAATTATAAGTTTATGGTTCATCCATGTAAAATAAGGCACTTCATTTTATAAAATTAATTTTAAGGTCAACCTGGACGAGCAATGTATTATTAGTAATTTTGTTTCTAAAGCTCTACATTCACTTAAAGCAAAACTAGCTTGACTTTACAAACTTCGTTTACAAAATCGTACACCATATTCAAATGTTCTGTATTTTTTAAATACATGCTTATTTTGTTTCGTGTAAATATAGGGCCCTAGAAACAAAATTACTAATAATACATTGCTTGTCCAGAGTAGTAACAAATTCAAGACTCCGATCTAAATGTAGCGTCCAGTTCTCCATCTTCCAGAGACGCCATAGTTTGATAAATTTTGGACTTAGCCATGCGGACGGCTCGCCGGTGGCATCTGGGTAATTTCGTAAAGTGGCTGCAAGTGATTTGCCCCAGAGCTCAAGCTCGTCATCTTCCTTTGTATTTGCCAAATAGTCAAAGGCTTGCTTTATTAATGCAGTGCGATGAACATTTGCTTCTGTCAGTTTTTGTCGCTTTTGTGTTGCTTTGGTCGATGATGAATTTGACGATGGTGTAGGTGAGGACAACAGAGTTGTATTGTAATCATAATTTTCGTCATTCTTTGTGACGATCTCAGTCATGCTTTTTTCTGAAGTTTCAGCAATGTTCTGTAAATAAAAAAGCTTCAAGCTAATTTTTGTTTGTTTTAGATGCCTACTACAGCTGCTGAGCGGGAAAAGATCGCAAATGTTTCTGAGAATCGTTGGAACTTTCCTCATTGCATTGGTGCTCTAGATGGCAAGCACGTGACGATTCAAGCACCGGCAAATAGTGGCTCGCAGTATTATAACTATAAAAAAAACTAATAGTATAGTTCTAATGGGAATGGCGGACGCAGAATATAAATTCACATATATTGATGTTGGAGCATATGGTCGTGATTCGGATGGCGGTGTATTTGCACGGTATTAGCACAGATTATAAAAATATGAATTTAATTATAAAATATTTATTTTTTCAGTTGCACATTATCAAAAGCTCTGGAGCAGAATACTACAAATTTGCTTGAACCAAAGCCACGTAATGGATCCGAGCCCATGCCCTACGTTATTGTAGCTGATGATGCATTTCCGCTTAAGCCACATATAATGAAGCCCTTTGCGTTCAGGCAGCAGGATATGGACCAAAGGGTTTTCAATTATAGTCATTGAAAACGTCTTCGGGATTTGCGCAGCTTGATTTAGAACTCTTCGCAAGCCAATTGATCTTCATCCATCGAAAGCCACGAAAATTGTGTTAGCAATTTGTGCACTTCACAACTTTCTAATGGATAGAAATGGTCGCTACACAAGCTGCAATGATTTCGACAGAGAAGTGAATGGGCAAACTATACCAGGACAATGGCGAGCACAAGTAGCAGGAAACGGACTTATGGAACTACAAGCTTTGAATTCCGGACGGACTAGCATTACCGCAAACTCCAAACGAGACACATTTAAGCAATATTTTATATCGCAAGAAGGGGAAGTATGCTGGCAATACGCAGCCTGCGGCTATTCAAAAATAAACTGAATAATACTCACATAGTTTGATGTCCGAGCGCCCGAGTCCATGGGTAAAATAGGTTGAAGGAACAGCAGAGAGTTGTAAAAAAGATTTGGCGCTTTTCGAGAAGCTGAAGCCTGTCCACTTTTCGTCTCTTGAATTTTTTTATATGCATTCTAAAATACACCATGTTTTATTTAATAAATTTTATGATTATTATTTAATTATTATGAATGTTTTTACTTACACGAAATTGTTGACGCAATAGGTTCCAATTATTCGAAATTTTATCTTTTGAAAAGTTCAACACCTTCGCAATCTCTTCCCAAGCCATCTCACGTTTGTTGAGATTTTTGTAATCTATATTCGTGACATCCCACAAATTGGCCCTTTCTTCCACGCAATCTATGAGTTGAAAGCACTCTTCGGCCGACCAATTTGTACCGAATTTTCTGGTGCGTCGTGTTTTTTCTCTTCGCTCCCTATGGCAGCTTTATGATGTAGTAATCCGACTTTGACCAAATTTGTTCAGGATGTAAGAGACAGTCGCAAACATACAATCTGTGAGTTTGGATTAGATATCTTAAGAAACAAAAAAGTTTTTCATACTAAAGGTTAATTTCATCCGATTATTGCTATGGCAGCTATATGATATAGTAATCCGACTTTAACCAAATTTGGTCAGAATGTAAAAGACAGTCCCAAACATCTAATCTGTAAGTTTGGTTAAGATATCTTAAGAAACAAAAAAGTTTTCCATACTAAAGGTTAATTTCATCCGATTATTGCTATGCCAGCTATATGATATAGTAATCCGACTTTGACCAAATTTAGTCAGAATGTAAGAGACAGTCCCAAACATCTAATCTGTAAGTTTGGTTAAGATATCTTAAGAAGCAAAAAAGTTTTCCCTTCTAAAGGTTAATTTCATCCGATTATTTCTATGGCAGCTATATGATATAGTAATCCGACTTTAACCAAATTTGGTCAGGATGTAAGAGACAGTCCCAAACATATAAGCTGTATGTTTGGTTAAGATATCTTAACAAACAAAAAAGTTTTTCATACAAAGCAATTCCATGACCTTTTGACCTCGGGTAAACACACTTCCAGGTGGAATTTTACAAAACACCGTATTTTTGCACGATGAAATTGTCTCAGCTATGTTGTGTGAAAATTTCAGCTCTTTACCTTTAGCCGTTTGGCCTACACGTTGATGTGTCAGTCAGTCAGTCAGTCAGTGAGGACAAAGAGTATATATATATATATAACGGTAAACTTACTATGTTTGCGTGCTCGAACTGGCGTAGCCTTCTTTAAGGAACTCGTCTTTATTGCTAAACGGAACAGCATCATCATTTAGCTTCCTCCTTTTATGAGTCTGCCCTTTCTTGGGCGCAGATTTCCACTGGAAAGCATCAAAATGGGTATCGCAGATTTTGGAGTTTATACCAATGCTGCACCCTACGCTATCCTCCCACAATTTTCGTTTCACATCACATTTTGGTGCATGAATGAATTTCACATCAAGTACATGCTTGCGGCAAAAATTGCAAAAGCCCATTTTTTGTTTCAGCGTAAGGGTTAAGCAGTGAGAAAAAAAGTCGTCCGCACACAACCTTTCGCATCAACAAGCAAGCATGCACTGAAGCTAAGGGACCATACGAACGAGCTTCGGCTGCCGACGAGACCACCTATTAATTATTTCATCATGCAAAGCGAGCAGCTTTATTTTGGAGACTTTTACAAGCTTTTGTTGGAAGCCAAATTAATGATTAAGTCTATGAGCAACAATATTCATAGTGAGGATCTAGCCAGAAGCTTGGAGAGTCGGGAGGAAAAACTCACAACCCATGAAGTTGGTAGGCAGCATTCTGCGTGCCTCACATTTTTCACAACTAAAACAAGCAGAACCGAATGAACGGAATCAGTTCCTATGAACATCTGGCAACACCACCATCTGACACAGCGATCTGCACGAACATCGCAGCAACCCTGGAAATATCGCATCACGAGACGCTGGCTTGCAAAAATGGCCGACGGCGTCACTTCACTTTTCTGGAGAGCCAAGAAGCGAACAGACGTGCTTTTACGCGAAGTGACTTTGAAAACCGTGAGTGAGGATTCTGCCAATCAGACACGTGACCAAGTGCACGTGTGAGCAACAGCAACAATAGTTTGAGCAACAGGGGTAGCAACGATCGGCAACAGCGGCGCCTGGTTACTTGTGGTAACCTCGTTTTGGCGCCAACAGAGAATTTGGACAGTGGAGCACCCGCAGCAACTTGGCGTTGCTTTTGAAAGTGTGTGTGTGTGCGTCTGCGACGGCAGCGCCACACCATTGTTAAGCCTCACGTGAGACAACGACGCCGCCAACTTTTTGTGTGCGCGCGACCGCAGCCGGCGACTCTCGTTGCCAACACTTTTTGCAACAACGGCAACAGCAACCGCCAGCAATAACAGCCAACAACGACAACTACAGTTTGTGCAACGACGGTAGCAACGATCCGCCAGCAGCACCAGATAACAACAACAACGAGTAGCAACGGCCGACAACAACAGCCAACAGCAACAACCACGGTAGCCACGGCCAACAACAGCGACGAGCAGCAACAACGACCATCAACGATCACCAACAGCAGCAACAGGCCGCAACAACAACGGCACGCAGCCACCGTCAGCGACAATAGCCAACAGCAACAACAACGTTGTGCAGCCACAGCAGCAAAGACCGCCAGCAGCAACAGGCCGCAACAACAATAGCACGCAGCAACCGCCGGCAACAATAGCCAACAGCAACAACCACGACCGCCAGCAACAGCAACCAGGAACAACAACGACAAGCAGCAACCGGCAACAACAACGTTGTGCAACATCGACGTTTGACAAGAGTATCGACGACAACAGTGAGTAACAGCGACGTTCAGCAACAGCAACGACAGCGAGCTTGGCGGTGAGAAAGAAGAGGATTTGCAGATTGCCTCACCTCAAGGGCACGGTGTGGGAAGACAAATCGGCTCGAGGGCACTTCCCGCCGTTGCCGTATTTTTATATTTGAATCATTTTTTTGTATGAAAATTTAAAACCTTTTCCAATTGGAATTTTTATTTCTTATATGAATGTATAACTTTCTTAAATCTATACTTTTCTTGTGAGATTTTCCCCCCTTGACATATATAATTACCCTCGTGACACATATCTCGGCTCATCAGAAAAGTCACCTAGCACAGAAACAAAGAACGGCCCTAATCTCGGCCAGACATACCACCGGAAAAGTCAAGAAAGCTGGCTGGGGAATTTTTTTTCTGAAAAGGAAAGCTTAAAAACACAGACCAGACAGCAGAAACAGGGGCATTCAGGTCGTCCCGCCTAGATTCGTTTTTGCATCCTCCAGAATTTTTGATTTCTTTTTCTTCGGATATATAATTGTGTACTTCTTTCTCTTTGATATGTTGTATGTATGTATGCATGTATGTATGCGAATGCGAGTGTAAGTGATTCTGAAATAATGGTTGAATCAAGTCAGCTGGCTGGTTGGTTGGTTGGCCTGCCGGCCCGCCAGTCTGGCCAGCTGGATTAGCTTGTTCACAATCACAATCACAACAACAGCAATAGTAATACACAACAGCATAGATTTGCTCACGGATACATGCATGATAATAACAATAATAATAATAACAATAAAAAAAATGATAATTTTTAATTTCAAGTTTTCAAGTTTTTGAGTTTTTTAAGTTTTTAATTCCAAAATTTTGTTTTTTAAATTGTTTTAAATTTTTTTTAAATTTTGTATTTCGTATTTTTCTCTCTCTTTTTTTGATTTAGATTATTAAAACAATTTTTGCAGTTTTGTTATTATTTTGACTTGGTTTGCAGTTTTTTTGACAATTGTTTTTCGTTTTTCATAATTAAATTTTCATTTTAGTTTAAATAATTAAATAATTAATTTGAGAGAGAGAGAGAGCAGAATTGACTTATAAATTTTTAAATTTGAGATTTCTTATTATTACACGTATGTATTTACATATCACGTTTTAGCATGTTTGGGGCTTTGTGAGGCGTCAGTAATATTTTTATAATATGCCATGATGGCTATCAGCTATGATACGAGATTTGGAAATGAGGAGCGGAGAGAATAGGTGAAACATGTGTTGTTTTTCCACAGCAAATTCTTCTTACCAAAACTAAAATCAATGGAGAAGAGTTTCCTGTAGTCGAAATAGAATTTTAACATTTTGTTATGTTTCTTCAATTCGACAATTGTACCATGTGCATTCTCTCACTATAGTTGGACACTGGGTCAATTGTTGAAAAGAGCAGTGGGCAAAAATCTACAATTTACAATTTATAATTTTAAAATTTTTGAGTTTAACAATTTGTGAATAAACGAGCAAAGCAAAGCTCTTCTTGACACTTTGCCGTGCTATGACAATGTTTCTCATTTTTCGTTTTGATGAAAGTAATGGAATGTAATGATGATGTAGACTGTGACGATGGTGGTGAAGAAGGTGGTGATGAACGGCGGTGAAAGTGAAGGTGATGAAAGATGTAGACGACGACGATGATGATGATGCAATGCAGTTATGCATTTGCATTTGTCAAGGCAGCGTAAACGTGTGTGTGTATCTGCGTTGTAAATATATAATGCAGAAGGAGTATATTTTTTCCGACAATAGTTGTGATTGAAGTAAATCATAAGTAAATGAATAGGATTGCCAAAGAACAGAAGATGAAAATGAAAGAAAGAAAGTCATAAGTTAGAGGGATTTTTTATATAGGCATTTTGACATTTGAGCCATCATTTTATTGAGAAAATACTCAACTGCGATTCACGCATTCACCCAATGTCGCTCAAATGTAAAAAACCAAATTGCATGTAAATGTACATTTGCTTTGGTGCAAATGAGATTATGATCCTTTCGATCGCTATGATTAGTAGTGTGTTCGCAGCCACTTTGTAGCAATAATGTTCGATAATTATTTTTACAAATGATTTAATTCAGTATAATTTAGATTTTAGAATCTCAAAAAAGAACCAACACAAAGTGCTTCAATCTCAAGCAAAAGTCTGGTTGCTATAGCACAAACGAGATGAGAAAGGGAACGGGGACGGGGCCGGGGTTGGGGGCCAGCAGAGTCACGAAGTGACAGCAAAGTAGATGCGTAGTACTAGATGAGCATGGTTCTCGACAACGTCCATCCTTAGTGCGAAAAATTCGCTCATATGCTATACACATTTCAAATATTTCTGTAGTTCAGTTTCGTGCTCGCTTCGTCTCGCCAACCCTCACAGTTGCTTCAGCTCAGCGGCAATAGCTTAAATGTTCTAGTGTAAGTAATGTTAAGTAAGGCTTAGTACAAGTAACCTTTAGTATGAGTTTGGATTGAGATTTCTCAAGAATAGTAAAACAATGTTCATACTAATCGATAATTTAGCATTATATTAGTTCCTATGGCTTGCTATATGTTATAAGTACAATTCGCGCCTACTTCTTACTGCAATATTTGGTTTCAGAATGAGTGAATGACTGATAGTAAAAATTTAGTTAATAATGTTAATCAAGTTTAATCGAAGCAACCTTTAGTATGAGTTTGGTTGAGATTTGGTTAAGAAAGACAAACAATTTTCATACTAATCGATAATTTGCATTATATTGTTCCTATAGACAGCTATATGTTATAGTAATCCGACTTATTCCAAATTTGGTCAGAACTCTGATGTAGTTTTGACAGTCCCAAACATTTGCAATCTGATCAAGTTTGTCAAGATAGGTCTCTAATTTATAGTTGAATACAGTCCATTAACCTTTAGTATAGAAAACTTTTTTCAAGATATCCAAATCAAACTCACAGATTGTATGTTATGCGACTGTACCATTCTTATCACTATGTAGGACACTGGACGTCGAAATCGGTCAATCTATAATTTCATTATAGCTGTCATAGGAAAGATTCGTGATACGAAAGCAGATTATTACATTTGCGGAGCTATACTGATTCTAGTAATCCGACTTTGACCAAATTTGGTCAGAATGTAAGAGACAGTCCGAAACATGTATAGCTATAAGTTTGGTGTGAAGATATCGCTAACATAGACACAAGCAGTTTTTCATTCATATGTCAATTCCGTGAACTTTTTGTACCTCGTGGTAAACACACTATCCAGAAGGAGTAATTTTACAAAACGCTGTCTTATTGCACATATGTAAATGATGTCAATCAGAAATGTAAATGTAGTGAAAATTTAAACAGCTCTTAAGTTAGCCGTTTGGCTTACACGTTGATATGTCATGTCAGACATCGAGTTTTATTGATATAGATATGTATATTTAGTATTCACCTAATGGCTAAATGTAAAAACCATAATTCATATAATGAAGCGGTCAAGTAATTATATCCTTGTCGACGCTGAATGTGCCTCGCAACTCAATTTTGCAATATGTCTAATGATATTTTCCAAACCGTTCTGCTCGTGTACTTTGTTTTGTTTGGCTTAGACGTCACATGCTTCTCTAAGATATGTCTGGTTGCTGTACATCGATTGTATTGCTGCTGTTGTGTTTGTTGTGTTGCTAGCTGCTGTCAATGGCTGGAAAAGCGGTCGATGAACGGCCGGGTTCAGAATGGAATCAATGAAGATTCTGGTACAATTTAATTAAATGATGACAATATACAGAAATTGCAAGGCTCAATTTGCTCACAATGATATTTTGACCCATTATCACTGTCACTGTTTTCATTGGCTCGAAAATGCAACGCTTTGCATCGCTTTCTTTGTTTTGTTTTGCTTGAGACGACACATGCTGATTCAAGACCGATAATTTATCAAGTTGTTTAATCCGACAATTAAGATCGGACAATTTATCAAAGTGAAAGTTTGTATGCAGACATAATGCACGTTTATGGGAAGCCGACGTCTTGTGCGCGGACGCAGTCCCGACCGACTTCGATTCCGCCTCTGCTCAGAAATCAGCAAGCTGGTGAAAGTGACGAGTTTTGCGCTTGTTGCCAAAGAACAACAAGACAACAAACGAGAAAAAACAAAGGAATGTAAAAATTAAAAATAAAAAAATCGTCGGGCCACAGGCGAAAAAACGACGACGCCAGCAGCAACGAGCGAAAGAGTTTTTTTTTTGATTTATTAACGCTAACATATCTAAAGTACATATAAAGTTTGTTTGCGAGAGCAGTAGGAGGTGCCCGTTGTATGCGGTACAGCCGACGTAGCATTGCTGCGCAGACGCATTGGCCCCACCTACTCTCTATTCCGCTCTCCTACTGCGTTCTGCCCGCCTTAGCTCGGCAAAACTGGACACCGCATTCCATTTCCGGATCGATTCTAACATTCCAGGGACTAGGTTGGTGATGGTTACGGGCCTCCCCATAACCTCCTCGAGCCTCTGTCTATGGGCATCAAATCTTCTACACGAGAATATTACATGGCCCGCATCCTCCACCGTGTGCCGTCCATCTCTTCAAATAGCTCCGAAAGCAAGCGTGGCCGGATAGGAGTTGCGTGAGGTGAAATTTCACCTCTCCGTGCTTCCTCGTAAGCCAGGTTGCGATGTTGATGCTGCTCCGTCTAGCAGCCGCACGCTGTTCAGATAGGGACATGCCAGTTATCCTGTTTCCCGTGCCGTGGGTTGATCGCGACTCGACTACAAGCTCCGTTTTGTTCGGAATGCGCAGCTCACACGAATGGCGCTGAGTCTATATACCGAGCAGATGCCTCGGTAATAGCTGGGCATGGACAGTGCTCTGCACCACACCGGCGCCGCGTATAGAATTATGGCCCTGGTAACGCCGTTGCTGTTTCGGTCCTCGGGTGTTCAGCATAATCCGAGGGAGCGCCCGTGTCGAGTCTGCCGCCTTCTTGTGGACATACTCCAAATGTTTGCGAAAGGACAATCTGGTATCCAGCATAACGCCTAGATACTTAATTGCCCTTTTGGATTGGATTGAATTGCTTCCCACGACAATATGCGCTGTCTCCACTTTTTTGCGGCTGCTGACCAACACTGCCTCAGTTTTATGTGCCGCCAGTTCCAACCCAGCTGATGCTAGCCATCGGTGCACGCGCCTGATGCTTGTGTTGCACGCTTCCTCCGTCGCTTTCAGCTCCTTGCCAACTACAGCAATTGCCACGTCTTCAGCAAAGCCAACGATGTGCGTACCTTCTGGTAGAGTCAGACGCAGCACTCCATCGTACATGATGTTCCACAGTAGCGGTCCAAGGACTGACCCCTGTGGGACCCCAGCAGACACTTGGTGCGAAGCATGTCCCTCCATTCTTACGTATTTGAGCACTCTCCCAGAGAAGTAACTCCGTATTATATCCAGAAGGTACTTCGGGACTTGAAGTGTTTCCAGCGCGTTCAGTATGGTATCTCAGTTAGCAGTGTTGAACGCATTTCTGACATCCAGCGTCACTATTAGGCAATACTTTTTTGTCCCACCATCCCATCTCGTCCCTTGAATAGCTCTTATGGCAATGTCGACAATCATACCCAGAGCGTCCAACGTTGATCTTGCCTTCCGAAAGCCAAACTGGTTCAGGGACAGTCCACCTGCTCTGTTGATTGCAGACTCCAGTCTAGAGCAGATCACCTTCTCAAACACTTTGCCAACAGTGTCGAGGAGCCAGGCCTTCCCAGGCTTTGGTAGCAACACCAGCGATTGTATTTTCCATATTGATGGAAATCTATGCTCCTGCAGACACACGTTAAACAGCTCGGCAAACACCATAGGGTACAAGGAGAGGGCCAGCCGCAGAGCCCGGTTGGGTACGCCATCTGGTCCTGGAGCCTTCCTGGGTTTGAGGCTTCTGGATATTGCCAGCACCTCGTCCGTCGTTACCACCTCGATAGTGTCCGAAGGCGAGGTATCTGCATCGAAGCATAAGGTGCTGGTTCTACTAGGGAAAAGCGCTTCCACAATTGCCTTCAGTTCGCTTGAGTTCGTAAGGGCTGCATGGTTGCCAGCGTTAATACGTTTACGACCGTTTTATAGGCCTTCCCCCAGGGTTCGGCCGAGTCGCAGAGCTCCAAAAAACACTCCCGTTTGCTCTTCCTAATCTCACTTTTCAGCCAGCGCCTTTCACTTCGGTATTCGATCTGCTTCTCCACGAAGTTGTGTCTCCCGCGAGACCGAGTATATCGTCTTCTTGCATGAAGACAGGCCTGTCTGGCATTGGCAATGAGTTCATTCCACCAATATGTTGGCACATGATGACGTCCATATGGCCTTCGCCGCTCCATACTAATATCACAGGCCTGTGAGAGCTGCGCCACTAACTGGGTCGCCATGCTTTCAGCATTTCCGGTGATGAAAAGCGATTGTATGGCAACTTGGAACGCCCGGATGTTGAAAGTCTCAACTCGGTATGCCTTCATCATTGGTGCTAACCTTTCTCTAGGTCCTGAGCGATTGCGTACTGAGCACAAAATAGCAGCATGGTCGCTTGCAGTGTAAACGTCGCTAATTTGCCACTGCGATCCGTTGAAAAGAGACGAGCTTACAAACGTGAGATCAACGATGGATCCTACTCCAGCTCTGCTAAACGTATGCTGGTTACCATGATTCAGCAACACAACGTCGATTGTTGCGAATACCTCTAGCAGTGTTCGACCTTTTGGGTTTGTCGTCTGACTGCCCCATTCCTGTGCCCATGCATTAAAATCACCTGCAATGACGACTCCACGGCGTCTTCTTGCATCATCCACCAACTCTTCCAATAGTTCCAAGTTGTAAAAGCACTTAGCTGCATGCTGGGAGCCAGGTAGCAGCTATTCAACCAACAGTTATGTTCTCTTGCTCGAACGAAACCGTTTAATTGCTTTGTATCGGCGAGTAACGTGGAAGGGTCTCCGCGCGACCATATTGCAGCTTCCCCACTAGTGTCAGCGACCCAGGTTGACGTACAACTGGACTCTTTGTGGTGTAGCTCACTTATGATAGCCACGTGGATGCGTTCCTCTCTAGAAGTTTGATCCATCAGAGCTTGCGCAGCTATGCAGTGGTTAAGATTAATTTGAATAAATCTTAACATTTCATTTTGCTTACAGCCTCTCGATATGCCGAGCATTTGAAGCTGCCCATTGCATGGTCCACCGATTTCTCGCCTCTCTTTTTGCAGAGATAGCATTTAGGTGACTTGCTGCAGTTTCTTGCCTCGTGTCCTGTCTCACCACACATGAAGCATGCCCCTTTTCTGTCCTCTACGCTGCTGCACTTTGCCGCAAAGTGTCCATATTCATGGCACCTGAAGCAGCGCTTCGGTTGCAATACAGAACTTACCCGGCACACAGCCCAGCCGATGCGAATTTTCGCCAGTTCAACAAGTGACTTGGCCTCAGTCGCCGACATGTTTAAAGTGGCTATCTGCGAGCCGTCTCTCATTGCACGTAGCGATCTTATCGATTCGATCGTTATCGTTGAGTCGTTCATAGCGCCTTTTACCGCTTCGAGCACCTTCGAGCTATGCACACTATTGGAGGCCTCCAAAGGATTTTTCCATTGCTTCCAGAGGGCCAGACTCCTCGGTTTTTTTTGCTGTAGTTTTCCTCTGCTCCAACGTAGACTCTCTCTGTCTCTTCGGCGTGATATAATTTCCATTAGACTCAGAGGCAACTGCGTTTGTTACGCCTTTGCATGCAGTGGCCACCAGTTTCTCTGCTGAGAGAGAAGGCGTAGTTTGCGCGACGCCATTGGATTTTTCTATCCCCTTGCCGCATAGGTCAACGGCCACCTTGTGGAGCCTCACCAGGCTTGCAAGCTCATCCCTCATAAGCGAGTTAATATGCCTCTGCCCCCCAAATAGGCTCGAGAGACATGTAGACCTGTTTCCATCTGCTCTATCGCGTCGCTTAACGTGGTTGGTGACTCCTTTACTGGCATATCTGGCGATAATGCGGCTTGAACTTGCTGCTGAGGAAGCATTGACGTTGGTGTTCGTTGAAGCGCAGAGCGCCTCGTGAATGCCAATTCCTCGTCCTGCATCTCTTTAACTTCTGTTAAAGCGGCACCAGACTCCAGAGTTCACACGGGCAGTCCCTCGGTGGCCAATGGTTTCCCTTGGAGTTTAACCGCTGGAAGTTATACCGCCCAGATTCGGTCGCCAGAGCCCCGTTAGTAGGCACCGCCGCAACGGCGGGGTTGGCAATTGGTCAGATCCTCGACCTTTAGCACCTTTATGCACCGGGAACGTGGAGTTGTACGGACAAGTACAGATATAAATATAGATATATTTATAAATATTTGTACAGCTATAGATGTAGTTATATGTATATATATACGAGTATAAATATAGTTATAAAAATAGATACAGCTGTAAAATAAATATATATACAAATATAGTTATAAATATAAGTTCAAACACAATTGGCCAAGTCAAAATTTACTGCTTGATAAGAGAAATGCAGTTGTGGGACTCGAGTTCTCAATTATCAGCGTAATTTTAAACTTGGCGCGCAGCTTTTGGGCAGTTGGCAACGCGGGCAGCAGTACGCGGTCTACCGGTGTCCGGCAACTCAGCACTCGAACAGCAGCTCTGCGCGATCAGCTGATCAGCCAAAATTGTCGCAGCGAAAGACAAACAAATAAACGTGGGTGTTTGTTTTTGTTGACACGAATACAATCACTGGTAAAAGCGCCAAAAAAAACAGTGCTCACCCCCTCCTCCCGTGTGGGTCACTATGGATTATCGGCCACCGCAACCTGACGAGACGTCCACGAGACCAGACACCATGCACAGTGAGTACCGGCACAGATTGGAACTTCACTAAACAGCTTTATTTTTGCTTGTAGGCGTGGCACGCGTTTCCAGTACACAAATGTTGCAACGCGGGAAAAACACAGCTGCACTTGACAACGAGTGAAAGACTGTATGTGTGTGTGTGCCAGTGCGTGCGTATGTAAGACTGAATAAAGTTAAAATTTTTTGGCAAATGAATACCTTTATCACTTTTTTACTAATTTTTTGCTTATTGCCGCTGATTGATTGTTGTTGTTGTTGCACTTGTGAGTGTGTGTTTTTGTGTGTGGGACTGCAAGTTGTTTGTATTTTATATATTTAGTTTTGAATTACTATATGTGCTTCTTTTACGCATGCCAAAATTATTATGAATTATGAATTATATATATATACTAGGGGGCTCCGCCCCCTACTCGCTTCGCTCGCCAACCCCCGGCTCGCTTCGCTCGCGGAAATGAAATTTAGTTAATAATGTTAATTAAGGTTAGTCAAAGTAACCTTTAGTATGAGTTTGGTTGAGATTTCTTAAGAAAGAAAAACAATTTTCATACTAATCGATAATTTGCATTATATTGTTCCTATAGCAGCTATATGTTATAGTAATCCGACTTTTACGAAATTTGGTCCGAATGATGAGTGACAGTCCCAAACATATAATCTGTAAGTTTGGTTAAGATATCTTAATTTATATAATACTAGGGGGCTCCGCCCCTACTCGCTTCGCTCGCCAACCCCCGGCTCGCTTCGCTCGCGGAAATGAAATTTAGTTAATAATGTTAATTAAGGTTAGTCAAAGTAACCTTTAGTATGAGTTTGGTTGAGATTTCTTAAGAAAGAAAAACAATTTTCATACTAATCGATAATTTGCATTATATTGTTCCTATAGCAGCTATATGTTATAGTAATCCGACTTTTACGAAATTTGGTCCGAATGATGAGTGACAGTCCCAAACATATAATCTGTAAGTTTGGTTAAGATATCTTAATTTATATAATATAAGTCACATTAACCTTTAGTATGAAAAACTTTTTTGTTTCTTAAGATATCCAAATCAAACTCACAGATTGTATGTTTTGCGACTGTCTCTTACATTCTGAACCAATTTGGTCGAAATCGTTCAACTATATCATATAGCTGTCATAGGAAAGATCGGTCGAAAATCATGTGTTAGTATGAAAAACTTTTTGGTTTCTTAAGATATCTTAACCAAACTTACTTTGGGACAGTCTCTTACATTCTGACCAAATTTGGTCGAAGTCGGATTACTATATCGTATGAAACTTACCATTAGTATGAAAAACTCAGCAGCTGTATGATATAATAATCCGACTTTGACCATATTTTTGTCAGAATGTAAGAGACAGTCCCAAACATCTAATCTGTAAGTTTGGTTAAGATATCTTAAGAAACAAAAAAGTTTTCAATACTAAAGGTTAATTTCATCCGATTATTGCTATGGCAGCTATATGATATAGTAATCCGACTTTGACCAAATTTGGTCAGGATGTAAGAGACAGTCCCAAACATATAATCTGTAAGTTTGGTTAAGATATCTTAAGAAACAAAAAGTTTTCAATACTAAAGGTTAATTTCATTCGATTATTGCTATGGCAGCTATATGATATAGTAATCCGACTTTGACCAAATTTGGTCAGAATGTAAGAGACAGTCCCAAACATCTAATCTGTAAGTTTGGTTAAGATATCTTAAAAAACAAAAAAGTTTTCCATACTAAAGGTTAATTTCATCCGATTATTGCTATGGCAGCTACATGATATAGTAATCCGACTTTGACCAAATTTGGTCAGAATGTAAGAGACAGTCCCAAACATCTAATCTGTAAGTTTGGTTAAGATATCTTAAGAAACAAAAAAGTTTTCCATACTAAAGGTTAATTTCATCCGATTATTTCTATGGCAGCTATATGATATAGTAATCCGACTTTGACCAAATTTGGTCAGGATGTAAAGAACAGTCCCAGACATATAATCTGTAAGTTTGGTTAAGATATCTTAACAAACAAAAAAGTTTTTCATACAAAGCAATTCCATGACCTTTTGACCTCGGGTAAACACACTTCCAGGTGGAATTTTACAAAACGCCGTCTTATTGCACGATGAAATTGTCTCAGCTATGTTGTGTGAAAATTTCAGCTCTTTAACTTTAGCCGTTTGGCCTACACGTTGATGTGTCAGTCAGTCAGTCAGTCAGTCAGTCAGGACAAAGAGTTTTATATATATAGATATAGATAATGCACATCA
>JAWNLU010000705.1:0-10287 GCA_035042165.1 Drosophila kuntzei | reverse complement strand
TATTAGAGGGCTGCATGAATACCGAAAAAACTAGTTTCAAATCAATTCATCTCAAAATGAATTGAGTGTAATAAAGTTTGAAGTCAAAAATATTTGAGTGAGTATTGTGTGTTCGTGTGGATCTCAGTAGCACAACATTCAAACGTAAGGTAATGAATTGAATGAGTGAGAGTGGTCTGGTAGTTTTGAATCAATTCGAATGAGTACAACTTTATTCGTTTGTGTATATTGCACAGCCTGCTTACTGTTACCGTTTTGCTGTGCGTTAAAATATGAGAAATAAAATACGTAGAGCAATGTTTATTTTTTGTTTTTACATTGTAAATATATTTATTTTTAAAATATTATTTTATATTAGAATGTAAAAACATTATTTTATTTATGTTGTCTGGATTACTTGCTATTACACAACTTTTTTCGGTGATTAAATTTCTGGCATCAGAAAAAGCTCGCTCCGATGATGCGCTACTTGCCGGTATGCAAAATATTTTGCAACTGGTTTTATATAGCAGGGGAAGAAATGTTTATGAATATTCCACCAAGATAAACAATCAAAATTGGCCTCATATTTCACATTTAGGTTGCAGTATCCTTGAATTTCCCGCTCTGCATGATCCGTGTTGTTGTTTACTTCCATCTCTTCTATAAATTCTGCGAACTCATCATCTTCAGAAGGCAATGCATTCACATTGCTTTCTTCATGAAATGAAGCCATGATTTGTTTGCAATGGTATAATATTTGTTCCTTTTCTTCTTGCGAAAAATTAATTAGTTTGTTTGTAGGTGGAAAAAGAAAGAGGGCTATTTTGTGGTATTTTTGAATGTTTGGTTCTATTACTGTTGAAATGTAGCTAAGGAGTGAGATTTTAAGTGATTCGATAACTTTGGTGTCACTAAAATTACTTGAGCAGGCTTTTTTCAATTTTTTTATGTTCGGAATGGTAAGGTGGATTGTTGGATACTTGCTTGCTTCCAGTTTTTTGGATACGCTCTCGAAAACTTCTAGCAGACGTACTATAGATGTTAATTGAGTGATAGCTATGCCTTCAATTCTGGCTAGTTGATTTTTTTCTTTTAATATATCGGTAATATCAAGCCAGTTGCTTTCAATCGATTTAATCAAATAGTATACCGTGTTCCAACGAGTAGGGCAAAAGCTCTTTAAAGTCAAACCTAAAGATGAGTTAGATCCAGATTTTTTGAAATATTTGACCAACTTGCTGCAAATTCCAACGATTTCGATCATCTCAGGAAGGTTTTTAATCGCCTTTTCAACCGTATTGTTGAGCAAGTGGTTGACGCAATGGATTTTATTCATGTCGGCGAAGGCTGAAATCATATTTGACCCACGGTCAGTTACAATTACCGGACTATCCAGATCAAGGTCACAACCGAAATTGATTAGTATATCGCGAATTTTTGATTGAATATTTAAACCTAAATAAAAAAATAAAATAAGACTTCTTTCTTTAATAGCTTAAAGCAGCGATGCTCAAAGCTGCCTTATGGATGTGCACGCACCAATACAAATAAAGAAAATCACACGCACACATGTAACGAACTTTTTTTTTATTTCAATGAGTGCACGGAAAAAAATAATAACATGTTTCTAAAAAAATTAAAAATGTTTTTTTAATGTTTTTTCAAAAGCTCATCAATATCTATTTTAATTTTAGTTTTTATATGAAATTGGCTCTTTTTTAATGAAATTGATCTTTTTTAAAATTTGTTTTATCGCATTTCTATTTATTTAGTAGCAACAGTACACACGTTAATGTTTTTGTTTTCCAGTGTACAGAAAACGAAAAGACAACAACAAAATACATTCGGAATAATGACAGCAAAACGAAGCAGTAAAATTGTTTTTGTTTTGCCAGCAAAGAATCTTGACGGAAAGCGAGAAGTCAAAAATTGTTATTGTTTTACCAGTAACAAATTTTGACGGAAAACGAAAAGTGAAAAATTGTTTGTGTAATTTGCAATGTGTACCAGAACCTTACCAGTGTGTAAGCTCACACACTTCCATATGACATGTGCAATACAAAAACAAATGTGCGTCGTGTGCATAGGCTCTGTACACCTCTGGCTTAAAGGGTTAGCATACCTGTGCAGGCATTTTCCTTCATTAATGGCCATTAATCGATCAACTAGGACTCCATCCTTTATATAATGCACCGTGCACGATAAATATGAAGATTTTAAAAAGTTATCCGTCCAGATGTCGCTGGTGATTGCATAACCAAAGCACTTGTATTTCTCAATTTCTGCTTTTATCGGGCCAAAGTGAGTCTCATATATAGCCGAAATATTACGGGAAATTGTTGTTGGATGTGGTAATAATTTGTCGATGTCTACATTTGGGCCAAATGTTGCTCCGACTTTTAATATATATGCGACAAATTTTTTAAGTCCAGAGTCTTCAACGATTTTAAACGAACGACAGTTCTTAATGACCCATTCAGTCATAACAGCAACACCCTCCTGCTTCATTTCGAAATTAATGTCCACTTGAGATGCGTTTTGAGATTTGCTGCAATTTATTGTGTAGCATTTATGCTTCACAATATTTGATGTGCTGCCAGCAAATTTAAAAACGGTGTAACACGTCTTACAGCCTACAACTCCTACCACTTCGTCTCCATTTTTATCGCGTATTTTTCCGAAAAACTCCCAAACTTCACTTCGCCCTTTTTTCTGAATAAAATTGTATTCACCCTTTTGAAGCTTTTCTTTTATGTCCGCTGGGACAGTCAAAACCTAAATACCACAACCAAATTATATTAATATCTAATAAAATCAAAATATCACAAAAAACATACGTACACATAAAGACAATATCACAAGTATATATATCAATAATGGGAGTAACACTAATAGGACGAAAACAATACCACAAATAAATATAAATACATCTGCAATACGTACGCAGGGGTATTAGTCACAAAAGTACATACACTAACAGTTACGTTACCTCTTCGTTGACGTTGATTTTTTCTCCGCTCATAATTTTTTGCGACTGCTCACAATGACAATCCAAAAGAAATGAACGAGTGCACATTGTGTGTATTAATCATTCGAATGATTTCGGCTATACGAAAAATGACATTTGACTTTTCGAACTAATTCATTCTAACTCAAAACACGAGAATGTTATTGAATGGCAACCTTCTCACACTCTCTCACTCACATAAATTCAACTCATAGTGTGCTTCGCACTCACTCAATTCTATTATATTCGAATGGATTCTATTGCTTTGACAAATGAATGTATTCATGCAGCCCTCTAATGTATATGTCAATATAACATCAATAAGACATGACAATATAACATTAATAAATAAAAAAAAAAACATTTGCCCGAGGCAGGACTCGAACCTTCGACCTGCGTGATAGCATAAAATTAGATGAATTCAGCGACTTAGCATAATACGCCATGGAGCTCTGTAACATTTATCTGCCAAATTGCAGCTTTTTTAACAGCATTTTTCTGCTATTAATTTATGATTATTGCCAACCCTCACACAATTAAACAGCTTAACTTATTATTTTAATATCTTCGCTATTTACAATGAAATTTTCTACACAGATCGTAGACCTAGATACCAAGTTTGGTGTCTCGAGCTCTTATAGAGTCTGAGATCTCGATTTTCATACAGACGGACGGACGGACGGACGGACGGACAGACGGATGGACGGACGGACGGACAGACGGACATGGCTATATCGACTCGGCTGTTGATGCTGATCAAGAATATATATACTTTATGGGGTCTGCCACGTCTCCTTCTGCCAGTTACGCACATTTTTTTGAAACAAACTTAATAGACCCCTGTACTTTTTTTAAGTACGGGGTCTAAAATATATATAGTACTAGAGGGCTCCGCCCCCTGCTCGCTTCGTTCGGGGAAATGAAATTTAGATAATTAAGTTTTGTCAAAGTAACCTTTAGTATGAGTTTGGTTGAGATTTCTTAAAACAGAAAAACAATTTTCATACTAACCGATAATTTGAATTATGTTGTTCCTATGCTATATGATATAATAATCCGACTTTGACCAAAATTTGGTCAGAATGATACAGATAGTCCCAAACATATAATCTGTCAGTTTGGTTAAGATATCTTAATTTATATAATATGATGCACATTAAACTTTAGTAGGAAAAACTTTTTTGGTTCTTAAGACATCTCAACCAAACTTACAGATTAGATGTTTGGTACTGTCTCCTTATTCCTATGGCAGCTGTATAATATAGTAATCCGACTTTGACCAAATTTTTTCAGAATGTAAAAGACAGTCCCAAACATCTAATCTGTAAGTTTGGTTAAGATATCTTAAGAAACAAAAAGTTTTCCATACTAAAGGTTAATTTCATCCGATTAATCCTATGGCTGCTATATGATATAGTAATCCGACTTTGACCAAATTTGGTCAGGATGTAGGAGACAGTCCCAAATATATAATCTGTAAGTTTGGTTAAGATATCTTAGGAAACAAAAAAGATTTTCATACAAAGCAATTCCATGACCTATTGACCTCAGGTAAACACACTTCCAGGTGGAATTTTAAAAAACGACGTCTTAGTGCGATGAAATTGTCTCAGCTATGTTGTGGGAAAATTTCAGCTCTTTACCTTTAGCCGTTTGGCCTACACGTTGATGTGTCAGTCAGTCAGTCTGGACAAAGAATTTTATGTATAATATGTAGATGAGGCACATTAACCTTTAGTACGAAAACCTTTTTTGTTTCTTAAGATATCTCAACCATACTTACAGTTTAGATGTTTGGTACTGTCTCTTACATCCTGTCCAAAATTGGTCAAAGTCGGATCGCTCAAAAACAAGTTTAGTCAAAATCAATCTTAATTTCCAGATATGAAAATCGTTGGTAACTTTTTTTATATTCGAACAGAACATTCTATTGGCGAAGATATGCTCGTTTGGAAATTATGGGTACCAGAGCAGCTTCGGAACGAAGTACTCAAACAAGCCCATGATAGTATTTTTGGTCTTGTGCATACATGCAGGTATGCACAAGACCATTGAAAAAGTACGTCGCCACTTATTCTGGCTAGGATTAGCCAACGATGTTCGCGAGTTCATTAAAAATTGTGATACTTGTAAGGAAACAAAAGCCCCAAACTATACACTACGACCTCCTATGGATGATCCCCACATGTTGCCCGTTTCAACGTCTTTATATAGATTTATTAGGACCATATCCAAGGAGTAAAATTGGCAACGTAGGCTTATTGATTGTCTTGGACCATTTTAGTAAGTTCCACTGACTGCATCCTCTGAAGAAGTTTACATCAGATGCAATTCATACATTTCTGTTAGATCAAATATTTCATTGTTATGGGGTGCCCGAAATCATCAATAGTGATAATGGAACGCAATTAAAAGCTCGAGAGCTTAACGCATTCCTAACAAAACTTGGAATAAGACATATGTACACAGCTTTGAATTCTCCCCAGAGCAATGCTGCAGAAAGAGTCAATCGTTCTCTAATTGCTGCGATTCGTTCCTATTAAAAACAAGATCAGACAGACTGGGATCAATACCTCACAGGAATTTCAGGGAGAAGTCTATGACTCCAATATCCCGCTCTGATAATTTAGCCTTGTTGAAAAAAGACATTCAAAATAATATTAATAAAGCATATGAACGAAATGTAGCTCAGTACAATTTACGAAGTAAGCCCGTATCCTTTCGAGAAGGCCAAAAAGTGTTTCGTCGCAATTTTGCTCAAAGCAAGTTCACAAAAAACTTCAATGCTAAACTTGCGCCACAGTTTATAAAATGCCGTGTTAAAAAGAAATTAGGGAATTGTTTTTACATTTTGGAAGATTTACAAGGAAGAGAAATTGGAACCTTTCACGCCAAGGACATCAGAGTCTAATTCCCGCTAATATTCCGTCTAACTGTGGGATATTATCGAGTGGGTGTAACGCGCGATAGCGAGCCATTTGAATTGTAACGCTTTTTTATAGCAGCCAGCTTTCAATCATCATCGCTGTTAATGACGACTAGGTTGCCACTGCGATAATGCGCTGGCGCACCCGTTGGCAGCGCCGCTACTATCGGCATGATAAAAGCTCTGTTGACGTATAAATAAGTGTCGAGATCCCATAACCCTTCTTTTCCATTTCCGTCTCCGCCGGCTTTTCATTGCAGAAGTAAAAGTACAAAGCTAACAATTATTCTTCTAAAACGTGGAAAGAAAATTTGTATACTGAAAATAATTAAAATCATTATTCAAAAATAAAAAAAAAAATATTATTAAAAATAAAGTGCCGGCGGAAATTTTATTCCCACACTTAGTGGGGTTTGCTGCTAAAATTTTGGATTGCGATTGGAGGCTTTCGCCAAAGCACAGCCACCTTGATCCAGCAGCCCAATCTGGAGACATCCAGCATCTGAGGCTCGCCAAAAAGCTGGCCAACGTAGCATCGGTTTCTCTATAGACAAAGGTATGTCATATAGGAAAAAGTTTCATTTGGAAAATTTTTAATACTAATCGATGTTTATCCTACAGAAGAGTAGTTGGATTCTAATCCACTACTGCCGTCTCTTATTCCAATATTGTGCTCATACTTTACGGCCTACGCCAAGCGAGCCTATTGGAAGAGACGGCACTGTAACTTGCAGTTAAAACCCATTCCCCCTTCGTTCAAGAACATTTCCGCTTCGTTCAAGATTCGGTTGGGAAGCAGCTTGAAAAGAAGCTGCCTCATCGGATCATCATCGTCCCCAACCTCTCTAAAGCCAGCCACGAGAGGCTTAATAAAATTCCCAGACGATATACATAAAGTTAAAACATTTAAAATTTAAAAAAAAAAAAAATAAACCCATCAAAATAGCATAAATAAGTAAAAGTGGCAAAACAGAACTATAATTTAAAAATGTGCAACAAAGTGAAAACTAATTAAAATAAAAGAAACAAGTTGGAATTACTTAGTTGTGAAATGCGATCTAGCTACAGTGAGCCCCCGGTAGTGCGAACAATTAGACAAACGACGTGTTACATCGTTCAGAAAAGTAACAAATTACCCAAATAAAAAAAATATGATTATAAAAATAATAATAATTACATAAAATATTAAATTGATCTAAGTGTTCCAAGTCGTCGAGGGTTGACTTTAGCTACGCTGCCACGTTGGCTGATTTTCAATAAATAAAATAAAAAAAAATATATATAGTACTAGAGGGCTCCGCCCCCTGCTCGCTTCGTTCGCGGAAATGAAATTTAGATAATTAAGTTTAATCAAAGTAACCTTTAGTATGAGTTTAGTTGAGATTTCTTAAAACCGAAAAACAATTTTCATACTAATCGATAATTTGAATTATATTGTTTCTATGCTATATGATATAATAATCCGACTTTGACCAAATTTGGTCAGAATGATACAGATAGTCCCAAACATATAATCTGTCAGTTTGGTTAAGATATCTTAATTTATATAATATGATGCACATTAAACTTTAGTAGGAAAAACTTTTTTGGTTCTTAAGACATCTCAACCAAACTTACAGATTAGATGTTTGGTACTGTCTCCTTATTCCTATGGCAGCTGTATAATATAGTAATCCGAATTTGACAAATTTTTTCAGAATGTAAAGACAGTCCCAAACATCTAATCTGTAAGTTTGGTTAAGATATCTTAAGAAACAAAAAAGTTTTCCATACTAAAGGTTAATTTCATCCGATTATTCCTATGGCAGCTATATGATATAGTAATCCGACTTTGACCAAATTTGGTCAGGATGTAGGAGACAGTCCCAAATATATAATCTGTAAGTTTGGTTAAGATTCTTAGGAAACAAAAAAGATTTTCATACAAAGCAATTCCATGACCTATTGACCTCAGGTAAACACACTTCCAGGTGGAATTTTAAAAAACGACGTCTTAGTGCGATGAAATTGTCTCAGCTATGTTGTGGGAAAATTTCAGCTCTTTACCTTTAGCCGTTTAGCCTACACGTAAGAATGTAAGAGACAGTCCCAGGCATATAATCCGCAAGTTTGTTTAAGATATCTTAAGAGACAAAAAAGTTTTTCATACTAAAACCGGATTTTTATCCGATTATTCCTATGGCAGCTATATGATATAGTAATCCGACTTTGACCAAATTTGGTCAGGATGTAAGAGACAGTCGCTAAGGCATATAATAATGTTTGATTACAATCAAATTGAAAAAAAAAATTGTTTTAGCCGCAACTTATTGACTTCAATTTTCCGTTTACTAACTTGATTTATAATTGCTAGATTGCACAAAAAAAAAAAACCAGTCGGAAAGGCTACAGTCGAGCTCCCAAATTTTAGATTCTAAAGATATAAAAACTCTAAGTTTATAATGATAACTGAAAACAAAGTTAACCCCTTAAAAGTACTTTAATGTAATAACTACCCGAAAAAATATTCGACAAAACATTTATTTTATATTGAATATTCCTAAAATATAGAAAAGGGCATCCGCCCTGATTGTTACAATGACCACTATATGATATAGTGAACCTATTAAGACCAAATTCATTCAGGACGTATAAGACAAAATAAAATTCATAATCAGCGAGTGATTGACAGAAACTCCAGAAACTCTCCAGATTGACAAATCTCCAGAAACAACAATAATTTTCACCCTAATCCTTAATTATCGACCAATTCTTTCTATGGCAGATATATGATATAGTAAACCGATCTTAACCAATTTTGGTCAGGATGTATAAAACCAACTTATATGCATATTCTGTAAAATCGGTTAAGATATCGTAATAAACAAAAAAGTTGTTCATACTAAAATTTGATATTCGACAAATCGGTTCTATTGCAGCTATATGATATAGAGGACCGATCTTAACCAATTTTGGTTAGGGTGTAAAGGACGAACTATAATGCATATTCTGTCAGTTTGGTCGCGATATTTCGGAAAACAAAAAAGTTTTTCATACTAAAACTTGAAATTCGACAAATCGGTTCTATGGCAGCTATATGATGTAGTGGACCGATTTGAATCAATTTTGGTCGGGATGTATAAAACCAACTTTAATGCATATCCTGTCAAATTGGTTGAGATATGTCGGAAAACAAAAAAGTTTTTCATGCTAAAACTTGATTATCGACGGATCGTTCGTATGGCAGCTATATGATATAGTGGACCGATTTAAAGCAATTTTGGTTAAGGTGTATAGGACGAACTATAATGCATATTCTGTCAGTTTGGTCGCGATATCTCGGAAAACAAAAAAGTTTTTCATGCTAAAACTTGAAATTCGACAAATCGGTTCATATGGCAGCTATATGATAAAGTGGACCGATTTGAACCAATTTCGGTCGGGATATATAAAATTAACTATAATGCATATTCTGTCAGTTTGGTTGAGATATCTCGGAAAACGAAAAAGTTTTTCATACTACAACTTGATTTTCGACCGATCGTTCATATGGCAGCTATATGATATAGTGGTCCGATCGAAAATTTAAAACAAACTTGATCTGCGTGGGGTTTATAGAAGTCTGTGTACCAAATTTGGTTGCTCTATCCCTTATAGTCTCTGAGATCTAGGCGCTCACACAGACGGACAGACGGACGGACGGACAGAGAACAGACGGACAGACGGACATGGCTATATCGACTCGGCTGTTGATGCTGATCAAGAATATATATACTTTATAGGGTCTGCCACGCTTCTTTCTGCCTGTTACGCACATTTGCACGAATACAATATACCCTTTTACTTAATTTTTAAGCAACGGGTATAAAAAAACACTATATGAATACGCATTAACAACTAAATATTTACAAGCTATAAAATTTACTTTTATATCTATATACAAATAGATATAATTTTTTTCTTGCAGCATTTATAAATCATAGTTTTGTTTGCCAACAATTTTGTTTAAATGCCAATTCCTATATATAAATAAATAGATTAAGCAACACAATTAATTTGACTGCTTAAGTAGAGTTAACTTCTAAATTCTGAATTTAGAATATTTTTAAGTTTTCTGCGTGTCAACAACAAAAAAAGAAATGAAGTCACTTATTGACGATGAATAAAATTATGTTTATAATGTTATTGAAATTAATTACAATGACTTGCTAAATTATTTTGTAATTTTCCTGGTAACATGGTAGGATAATACAGTAGAGTAAATAGCAATTTGGGATCTTCGTAGACTTTTAAACTGGAGATCATGGTTGGGAGGGTAGTGAATGCGATTGTCGAATTTGACCTTAGACATCGCCTTTAATGCATGTAATTAATATCAATGACAATTATCTCA
>JAWNLU010000703.1:0-17479 GCA_035042165.1 Drosophila kuntzei | reverse complement strand
TAATGAATATAAATAAATATGTTTAGGATTAATTATAATACAATAAATAATGGTTGAGATTTCTGAAGTCATGAAAGTTTGAAGTCATGAAAGTTTAGTTCGTTTTAAAAATCCGTCGCCGATCAACATTCCAATGCCGATCCAAATCTAAGTAGTAGGAAGAGTTACTATAGGGGCAATTCCCAAAATTTATAATAGATATTGCCAATGTAGGGAGGGTATAGAATAGTGTATAAATTACATCAAAAATACCCTACAGCCCAACTATACACCATTAATGTCTGTCTGTTAATATCTAGTCCGCATCATATTCTCATTCCCCTTTCTGTATTCCGCTTTTAGTTGCATAGTGCACTTTAAATTGTGTACGCCACCATAGGAAAAGGAAGAACCACGCCTAATCCGTCGAGCTTAGTCTAGGCTAAGCAAAAAGTGCACGCACCCGAATCCTATGTGGCCATGGCTGATCATACCCGACGTTAGTCAGATTCTTTTAGAATGTGATGGGTATTAGAAACGCCACACGACTACACCCCTTGCACAATACAACAATGGCGCCCAACGTGGGCCTGACCTGTATTCTTAGATCAGATACTTATACATAACAACTGTATATTCAATGCTTTGCAAATCTGCAAGTTATGGTTAGCTTCATAATTTTTACCTAATGATATAATCCATCCATTTAGTTTTGTTTTCATTTAATTAAATAGATTTCAGAATAAGTTCAGAATTTCGTCTTTCGGAAATGCGATTTCAATTCGTATATTTAGGATTGGTCGACCAAAGTGAGTCAGTATCTGGATTCATATGCGCTTACGTTTTATAAAGTCTATACCAACCTTGCATTAGACTCGTATTTTCTTTTTGGAATCGCAGATTGCTAGAGTATCTTTAACAGTCTGACCAATGGAAAACTTCAGTTCAGTGTAAATTATCAATAGAATTTAATAAATATAGCATGAGAGATAACATTTAGGAAACATCGTGGTATATAGTTTGGAATGATTGGATTGGCTTAAATATTAGTTTGTAGTGAAGCGACGGAAATTATTATGCTGTTTATTTCTTTAAAAAGTACACATATAAATAGATTTATTTAAATATGGCTGTTCAGCATAGCACAGAAGATTTAATTGCGGCTATTCAGAACAGTGATCAATTCTGTGACATTTGTCACGAAGTTCTCAGTAGAGACGACCTTGCAGCAGTGACACCTTGTAATCACACCTTTCACAATCGGTGCATTATAGGACATTTAAAAACTTCTAGAAAGTGTCCAGATTGTAAACTAGATTGTTCTGTCAATCAGTTAACATATGCAAACAATTCATTGGCAGCAGTAATTATTTCTGAAACAGTAGAGCAAGCTACAGATTCGAACCCACAACAGACCGCTTCTAAAATCAGAGGTCGAGGTGCAACTCCACGACGAGGTATGCAGACCGGATCAATGAATCGATATCAGAAAGTTCCTCCAGTGAACAATTCTAAACGTCCAAATCAGTAAAACATGAATCGTGGCGAGATTCTTGATTTAGTTGAGACTGCGATGCAGTCGATTCAGACTCATATTTTTCAAAATTTGAGCTCTATTCTATCTGACACAATAGAGAAAGCTATCAGTGCTCAGTTGGCCGTTTTACAGTTAGGACGTGAACAAGGTGAACAAGGACGTGAACAAGGTAAGTGAACAAGGCTCACAACATCCTAGCTCAAGAACGAGTCCCAGATCTTTAAGTGATCATCTTCCCCAAATGTCTTCTGCTAATCGGAATGGCGTTGCCGAAAACATTTCAAACCATAGCAGACCCTCTGTTATCAGAGCAGAGGAAGTTTCCAGCATTATTCAAAGCTGGCATATTAAATTCGATGGCGTTAGAGAATGAATGCAAGCCCAAGATTTTCTTTATAGAGTTCGCTCTTTAACCGAGTATAACTTACAGGGCGATTATTTTCTTTTATGTGACCATTTGCACTTACTTTTTGTAGGAAGATCAAATGAATGGTATTGGAGAGTACATCGTTCGAATCCTCGTTTCAATTGGGAATCATTTTGCGAAGAATTTCGTAAGAAATTCGAGGATACAGACGATGAAATGGATGTATGGGAGATGATTAATTCTCGAAGACAAGGAGAACAAGAATCCTTCGAAGACTTCCAATTTGCGATTGAAAAGTTAATTAGTCGATTGCAAAAGAACGTCTCAGAGCGTTCGCTCGTGAGAATTTTGATTCATAATGCATAGTCTACCTTGCGATATGAGTTGATGCATTTAGGCATCACTACATTGGCCAAACTTCGCGAAGATATTCGTACCCATGAACAATTTTGTAAGTTGGTAAAAACAACCAAGTCCAAATTCGATCCTCGCTCTCGTATTTCTGAATTGGAATGTTTGACAGACCAGCAGAGTTCTGAAGAAGTTTCAGCAATTCAGCGCTAACAGCTGATCTGTTGGAATTGTGATAAGTCAGGACATCGCATCAACCTCACCAAATATTCGGCGACGTGTTGATAAGTAGTGCGCTAGTCGGATATGAAATGGGTGATGGGACTTGGCTGGGTGACGCTCCTCAGGCTTGTCGCGTGAAGCGTCAATTGGAATCAGATCTGATGCGGTTTGCGGGTCAGTCTGATTATGAATATCTGGTTCTAAAGGTTCGGATGCGCTGGTACAGAGTGTTGAATCGTTGAATCGCGGACACTTCGGACGATTCTTCTAACTCTGTAAGGAAAGGACGTTGTAACTTGTTATTCTTGCTAAATTCGTGCCTGCGGATTTCTTCTCGCAGTCGCGACAATGTGTTTCTTCCGATATCGAATTACGTAAACGACCTACTAGTCTTTCTACTTCAAATTGGAAATCTTCAAACGCCTCTCTCACTCCCTGCTTTCTAGAATTTATACTATCCCATATATCCATGTCAGTGTCAACATTTTCGAACTTCTTTCTAAACTCTTCACAGAACTTCTCCCAGGTAAAACTTGGATAGGTTTTGTGGAATTTCCAAAACCACTCATTGGCTTTGTCAATAAGGAGCAAATGTAAATGATCACACAGGAGAGTGTGATCGCCAAACAAACTCTGACGGGTCATAGAACGAACTTTATAAAGGAAATCTTCAGAAGGCATCCCATCTTTGGAACCGCTAAACTTTAGTTTCCAATTCAAAACTACAATTGACGGATAGTCTCGGATAGTTTCTATTATTTTTGTTAATGTCTTCTTTCTTTTCAGATCAACGCTTACATTGTTCTGACTCGCAAAATGTTGACTCCGGTGGGTAGATCTGGTTGACACTCCTCTATGTGGAGTAGCACCTCTACGATTTTTGCTAGAAGATTTGTTGCCTATTTGGGTAAGGTCTTTATGGCTGGCTCAGCCAGATGTTTGTGGAACGAAATCCGACGTATCACCAACTTCGCCTAATTCAGTTGCCAGGTTAACATTTGAGACTGATAATTGCCTCACCGCGCAAGGTTGCTTGCATACAGGGCACATATCGCTAGTACGCAGCGCATCTAAAATGCATTGATTATGAAAACGATGTTTGCAAGGTGAAGTTGCAGTACGTACATTTGGGCTTACTGTCTCGTGACAGATTCCGCAAAATGGGTCTTGCTGATCAATGAGAATGGTAAGATCTTCTGCACGATGCCTTACTGCCATGTTCATTGTTTTTTTTTTTTTTTTTTTAATATTACATAAATGTTTGGTTCAATGCTTTCTGAAATAAACACTATGCTCTCGTAACACTATATCCGATCTAATCTGCTTAAAGTTCTTACTGTATACTACTGGAATCTATTTATTTGTATATAATCTACTTTCACAAGTACCGGTCAAGCTTCCAAAATTATCTAGTCGCTTGCAGCTCCGAGAACTATTCCAGAAGAATTACTACAAAATTTTTATAAAGGACCGTTCTATTTAACAAAGGTGATGCCAACAAAAACAACTCGTCCTGGTCGTCTCACCCGAAGTACCCAGAGAATTCGGTGTTCTATGGCAGCTATATGATATAGTGGACTTGAACCAATTTCGGTCGGGATATATAAAATTATTTATAATGCATATTCTGTTAGTTTGGTTGAGATATCTCGGAAAACAACAACAATTTTCTTACTACAACTTGATTTTCGACCGATAGTTCGTATGGCTGCTATATGATATGGTGGACCGTTTTGAATCAATTTTGGTCAAGATGTATAAAACCAGACGGACGGACAGACGGACGGACGGACAGACGGACGGACGGACGGACAGACGGACGGACAGACGGACATGGCTATATCGACTCGGCTTTTGATGCTGATCAAGAATATATATACTTTATGGGGTCTGCCACGCCTCCTTCTGCCTGTTGCGCACATTTGCACGAATACAATATCCCCGTTTACTTAATTTTTAAGTAACCGGTATAAAAACTCTAAGTTTATATTGATAAATGAAAACAAAGTTAACCCCTTAAAAGTACTTTAATGTAATAACTACCCGAAAAAATATTTGACAAAACATTTATTTTATATTGAATATTCCTAAAATAAAGAAAAGGGCATCCGGCCTGATTGTTACAATGACCACTATATGATATAGTAAACCTATTAAAACCAAATTCATTCAGGACGTATAAGACAAAATAAAATTCATAATCAGCGAGTGATTGACAGAAACGGCAGAAACTCTCCAGATTGACAAATCTCCAGAAACAACAATAATTTTCACCCTAATCCTTAATTATCAACCAATTCTTTCTATGGCAGATATATGATATAGTAGACCGATCTTAACCAATTTTGGTCAGGATGTATAATATCAACTTATGCATATTCTGTAAAATCGGTTAAGATATCGTAATAAACAAACAAGTTGTTCATACTAAAACTTGATATTCGACAAATCGGTTCTATTGCAGCTATATGACATAGTGGACCGATCTTAACCAATTTTGGTTACGGTGTAAAGGACGAACTATAATGCATATTCTGTCAGTGTGGTCGCAAAACATTATGATATAGTAGACCGATCTTAACCAATTTTGGGTCAGGATGTATAAAACCAACTTATGCATATTCTATAAAATCGGTTAAGACATCGTAATAAACAAACAAATTGTTCATACTAATACTTGATATTCGACAAATCGATTCTATTGCAGCTATATGATATAGTGGACCGATCTTAACTAATTTTGGTTACGGTGTAAAAGACGAATTATAATGCATATTCTGTCAGTTTGGTCGCAAAACGAAAAAGTTTTTCATACTGAAACTTGAAATTCGGCAAATCGGTTCTATGGCACCTATATGATATAATGGACCGATTTGAACCAATTTCGGTCGGGATATATAAAATTAACTATCATGCATATTCTGTCAGTCTGGTTGAGATATCTCGGATCATACTATAACTTGATTTTCGACCGATAGTTCGTATGGCAGCTATATGTTATAGTCGACCGATTTGAATCAATTTTGGTCAGGATGTATAAAACCAACTTAAATACATATCCTGTCAAATTGGTTGAGAAATCCCAGAAAACAAAAAAGTTTTTCATATTAAAACTTGATTTACGATCGATCGTTATATGGCAGCTATATGATATAGTGGTCCGATCGAAAATTTAAAACAAACTTGAGCTGCGTGGGGTTTATAGAAGTCTGTGTACCAAATTTTGTTGCTCTAGATCTCTGAGATCTAGGCGCTCACACAGACGGACAGACGGACGGACAGACATGGCTATATCCCGATCTTAACCAATTTTGATCAGGATTTATAAAACCAACTATATGCATATTCTGTAAAATCGGTTAAGATATCGTAATAAACAAAATAGGTTTTCATACTAAAACTTGATATTCGACGAATCGGTTCAATTGTAGCTATATGTTATAGAGGACCGATCTTGACCAATTTTGTTTACGGTGTAAATGCCGAACTATAATGCATATTCTGTCAGTTTGGTCGCGATATTATCGAAACCAAAAGTTTTTCATACTAAAACTTGAAACTCGACAAATCGGTTCTATGGCAGCTATATGATATAGTGGACCGATTTGAACCAATTTCGGTCAGGATATATAAAATTAACTATTATGGATGTTCTGTCAGTTTGGTTGAGATATCTCGCAAAAAAAAAGTTTTTCATACTACAACTTGATTTTCGACCGATAGTTCGTATGGCAGCTATATGATATAGTGGACCGATTTGAATCAATTTTGGTCAGGATGTATAAAACCAACTTAAATAAATATCTTGTCAAATTGGTTGAGATATCCCAGAAAACAAAATAGTTTTTCATACTAAAACTTGATTTACGACCGATCGTTTATATGGCAGCTTTATGAAATAGTTGTCCGATCGAAAATTTAAAACAAACTTGATCTGTGTGGGGCTTATAGAAGTCTGTGTACCAAATTTGGTTGCTCTATCCCTTATAGTCTCTGAGATCTAGGCGGACAGACGGACGGACAGACGGACGGACGGACAGACGGACATGGCTATATCGACTCGGCTGTTGATGCTGATCAGGACTATATATACTTTATAGGGTCTGCCACGCCTTCTTCTGCCTGTTACGCACATTTGCACGAATACAAAATACCCTTTTACTTCATTTTTAAGTAACGGGTATAACAAAAGGGCTCCGCCCCCTGCTCGCTTCGCTCGCGGTGAGGTGCGGCTACAGTCGAGTATACTCGACTGTCGGATACCCTGTGCCCATAGTCTTGTATGCTGTGCGGTACGCCGAAGATTTAATGCCCTTGCAAGCGTTGTATTAAATTGTCGACTAATATTTCTAATGACAGTTATGTGATATAGTAAACCAATTTAAATCAAATTCAGTGGGGTTGTATAAGACCCCACCAGATGCATTTTCTGTCAAGCTTGTTAAAAAAATTACTAATTTGGAGTTTTCAGTGCTCGACAACGAGCAAACAGTAGTGCTCGAAAATAATATTTTTCCTCTCATGCAGCACAATGCATAGCACTCAGCTTTTGTATTGCTGTATTGATAAATGTGACGTCACATGGCATTTTTCAATGCAACACATATGTATAAATCTATGTATTTACATAATTATATTTTAATATAATTGTAATAAATAAGTATGTATGTACATATATCATACATCAATAGCATATGATGCTAAAATGATATCGATAAGTAAAATCGCTGGAGTGTGCGGGCACACTGTCTTGCGCTCGCTTTACATATAAACAAACATATGCTGTCTCGCTCGCACATTGCATTGCATATTTATTGGTCAATCGTTTTGAAACTTTCAGAGTCATTTAATGGGCTTACTTCTCAACTGCTTAATCAGTTAAGAAGTGCTATCTTAAAACTGTAAATCGTTTTGTGTGATTTTTGGGAGGAGGGGGCGTGGCATCCAAAATTGGAAACAAACTTGACCTGCGTATGGTTCCCAGTGACCTACATTCCAAGTTTGAAGTCTCTAGCTCTTATAGTCTCTGAGATCGACGCGTTCAAACAGACGGACAGACGGACGGACAGACAGACGGACATGGCTAAATCGACTCGGCTATTCATACTGATCAAGAATATATATACTGTATGGGGTCTGCCACGCCTCCTTCTGCCTGTTACATACACTCCAACGAAACCATTATACCCTTTTTTGCCCATTTTTAATGGGCACAGGGTATAAAAATATAAGAAGTCAGGCTCAAGTCTTGACTGGTCTAATTACACAGTAGCCAAGTCAAACTTTGCCCTTTTAAACTCGTTTTGCTACGAGAACTACCTAGCTCGATGCAATAGACAGTTTATCCGTGACCCTAAACAATTTTATAAATTTGTTTACTTGAAGCGTAAATCTCCCAATTTACCTTCCTATTTTATCCTTGGGCTGGATAAAGCCAGCAACGATTGTAAGGAAGTTTTCAACCGGGGTACAGATCTCAGTCTCACAGGTCTGGAACTTACAAGAAATTTGTATGTTTCGCTGGACGCGGGTTAGTTAATAAGTTAGGTTAGTTATAAGAAAAGAGGCGGTTAAGTTTAAATTTATGATTCACAGTTTATTCAGGGAATTCTAGTCTACTTTTATTCTACGCGTACCCTGCTGCACTGTCCTAAGGAGCCCTAGCGCTCCGTCCCTGTGAACAACTTACGCTCTTTCTTTTGCGCTAGCGTCAGTTACACAATTCCCCACAGCTTTCCGCTCTTCACCTCTGAGCTTTCGTTCTCTCTTTCTCTCCGCGAGGTGAAGCTGCACTCCTTTAAACAGTGTTGTGTAACCGATCGCTGTCGCGTGCATGCCTGATAATTGAACTGATAAACAAAACGATGCACTCCGTGCGCTTTTAATTCAGTTTGGTTGCCTCTTAATTAACTAATAGAGAATTAATATTTAATATAACTAACAATAATAAAAAAGTAAAATAATAACAAAGAAAAAATAATAAAGAAATGTGAGACCGGCTTTTCCGGCTTTTCACACCCCCCCCCCTTTTCTCACAGAGAGCCACCGTCACGTCTCCGGTGGCGGTTATGGTGACTGTGTATTCGCTATCGTCGTTCACGACGCGAAAACGTGTCCTTCGTGCCGGTTCCCCTGCCGACGCACCTCTGCTTGCAGTAAATCAACTACCGGTCGGCGCTCCTTTGACCGGGAGGCCTTCGCCTTCTCTCCTGCATCGCTCGCCTCGGCGCGGGGTGTTCTGCGGCCGGGATTGTGAGGCATCTTGTGGCTAACCTTGGCGGGGCGATCCTTTTGGTGCTGCCGTCTCGTATGTCGCTCGTCGGCCGTCGACGTGTTAGAGTGCCTGTGTGTGACCATACGGTGTGACCATACGGCTCGGATCCCGTGCAGGGAACGATTCCTCCACGCCATGACACTCGGGCTCTGTCATCGCCACGGCCTCCTCAACGGAACCTCGCTCGGGTTCGGGTAAAGCCGGTAAGGGCGGTGGGGACGGAGGCTCGATTACGTAGCTTGGCGAGTTTCGCGCATTGGGAGCTTCGATGTATACGGTCGAAAATTCTACGGACATCAATACCACGAGACTGTCGTAATGGTCGACCGTGTTGAGGACGCTGTTGTACATAGTATGCCGATATTGGGGTGGCTGCTCCTCCTCCCGCGGCCGGCCGTAGTGTGGCCTTCCCTGACGGGGATCGCATCGCTCGTTCCTTCCACGGGGACCAGGGTACGGCTCGGTGTCGTCGCTGTCGCTGCCCGCGGCCTCGGGACCTTCGGTGTCGCTGCTGTGACAATCCTCGACCTATGCCTCCTGTTGCGGTATCTCCTCCTCGTCGTCACTGATTACGATCACTTCGTGGTCCATCTGTGAACTTAATTTAATGAATTTTACCCTGTCGACCTACTTATTAGTACCTAATCTACCAATGCAGGTCACACACTACGAAAATGTTCCTTAGGTTAGGTAATGCTAATACTACAAATAATAAAAAAAAAATAAGAAAATTATTCAACCAGAACCACTACGGTTTAAGATTGAGGGTGTTCTTACTCCCTCCTGGCCTCGTTTCGTTCAGTTCTTCTAAGGGCGGTCCCTCCTCGATGCTGTCATTATTCTGAAAAAAAGGTTTTAGCTGCATGACGTTAGCCACCCTCTTCTTGCGTTCGGCTTCACGGGCAAATCGCACGATATCTGGGGAAATGAACTTGACGACTTTGTACGGACCGTCGAATTTGGGTGCGAGCTTTGCCGCGAACCCCTCCGCAGCATTGGAAAGCTGATGCTGTCGTAGTAGTACCATAGACCCCAACGAAGGCGGCCATTCCCGTCTTCGCAAATTGTAGTGCCGGCTCTGTTCCTTCGAGGCCCGATGGAGGTTACTGTGGACGATACTAAAGATTTCTTTAAGCCTACCTTGCTTCTCCTTTGGGTCAAGAGGGTTAGTCGCCGACCCTGGAGTGATCTCGTCGTATAAGGAGGCGGGAAGACGCGGCTCTCTACCCTGCAATAAGAACGCTGGACTGAACCCGGTAGAATCGGCTACACTGGAATTGACCGCTAGCGATATCTCAGGCAACAGTTCGTCCCATGAACTTTGATGGCCCTTAATAAACTGCGCTATCATGGTCTTTACAGTGCGGTTCGTCCTCTCAGTGGGGTTCTCTTGTGGGCAGTAGGGAGCGGTATGTTGGATCTCAATGCCCAAGGAATTCATGAGCGTCTGGAAACTCCGGCTTGTAAATTGTACCCCGTTATCGCAGACGAACTTCCTAGTTATTCCGAACCTGCTCAGTATCCGCTCACGGAACGCCGTTTGCAATTGGGCCGTGGTAGCCCGTCGGAGGGGTACCAGTTCTACCCACTTTGAAAATGCGTCATGGAATACTAATAGCATAGTATTTCCACGCTTCGAACGGGGAAGGGGACCAACAAAATCGGCGCACAAAACCGCCATCGGTTCTGACACCTGTCTCGTCAACATTTGTCCGGCAGGTTTCTGCTGTTCGCATTTGTACTTCTGACAGATTTCACAACATTTGACGTACCTAGTGGCATCCTGAAACATGCCCGGCCAGTAATATCTCTGCGACAGCGAGTCACAGTCGCCTTGGTGTCCAGCCGTGGGAGCATCATGGCATTCTCGCAGAACCCTTTTCCTCTGTCCACTGGGAACACAGAGTGTCCAGGGAATGAAGTCCTCGTCTTCCGTTCGGTGTCCCAAATTACGGTAGAGCTGTCCGTTGTCTTCTGTGTAGTCGGCAAACTTAGCCGGCTCGTCGGCGATTCTAGATCGCATCTTCTCGATCCATCGGCATGGAATTGTTTCCGATTCCACCGCTTGCTGACAATTCTCCAGAGGATGCCTTGAGATGCCTTCTAGGTAACACTGCAACTTCCGGATAGACCACACTATCGTCAAGCACTCCTTTTCATTTCATTTCCGCCCTTAACAGCTTGCGACTGGCGTAGGCAATCACACGTTCTTGCCCGTCTACCGTCTGGGTCAGCACCGCGCCGAGACCATAATAGCTCGCGTCGGTCTGCAAGACGAATTTGGCGGAAAAATCCGGGCAAGCAAGAACTGGGGCCGTCGTTAAGCTTTCCTTGAGTCGGCAGAAGGCCCTCTCCTGATCTTCCCCCAGGACCATTTCTTGCCCTTCTTCAAGAGCTCCGTCATAGGCTGGACTAGCCGTAGCTCCTTGCAGCTTGTCGGAGCTTTGAGATTCAGGATGGCTTCGACTTTCCCTGGGTCTGTGCAGATACCTTCTCCGCTGATCACAAGATAAACCAATCTTTTCCTAAAGAAACTGCACTTCTTACGGTTTAGCTTAAGATTTGCGGCCCGTAGCCGACGGAAAACCTCCCGCAGATTGGCCACGTGTTGCTCCTTTGTAGCGCCTATCACCACAATTCTTTACTTCTTTAGTAAATGAGGCTTTTCTCAATAAAATGCAGACTGATGTCATTTACACTGACTTTAGTAAAGCATTTGACTCTGTTAATCATAACTTCCTTCTCCTTAAGCTTAACCGAATAGGTTTTTCCCCTTCATTCCTTTTGTGGATCTCATCCTACATTACGGGTAGGACCCAAAAAGTACAGCTTAGATCAGCCATCTCGAAATCCGTCCTTGTCACTTCTGGAGTACCTCAAGGTAGTCATTTAGGCCCCTTATTTTTCAATCTTTTTATTAATGATCTACCCTTGGCTTTATCCCATTGTAACATACTTATGTATGCCGATGATGTGAAACTTATTTTATATTATAAGAAGTCTGATAATTATAAGCTCTTGCATCGCTGGTGCATAGCTAATCACTTGAACTTAAATTTTTCTAAATGCCTGTTTATGACTTTTAACAGGAGTACTCCTTATTTAGCAACTTATTCGATCGATAATTTATCTTTGCAACGTATATCGACAGTCGAAGACCTTGGCGTTCTTTTTGATAATAAATTAAGCTTCTCTCTTCATATCTCTAGTATAGTAAATAAATCTAAGGTCACTCTTGCTTTTATAAAGCGTTGGTCTAAAGAATTTAATGATCCTTATGTCACAAAACTTTTATACACTTCCCTGGTTCGCCCAATTCTTGAATATTGTTCATGTGTCTGGGATCCCCAACACAAACTTTATCAGGACCTAATTGAGTCTGTGCAGAAGCAATTTCTACTATTTGCACTTCGGGGCTTAGATTGGAATCCCAATCTCCATTTACCACCATACTCTAGTAGACTTCTGCTTCTCAATCTTCCTTCCCTTACCCACCGTAGGACAGTCCTTGGAGTTAATTTTCTCCATAAGTTGATTATAGGTGATATTAACTCCCCTTTGCTATTAGAACGTCTTAGCTTCAATGTACCATTGAGGGCGACTAGGAACTTCTACCCTTTATTTTTGTCTACATGTACTACAGACTACGCTTTGCACAATCGCTTTCGGGTTTTATGCGTTAATTATACTTTATCATTTAATTTCAAGCAATCTCTCTCTCCCCCTTATTAAAGCCTCTATTTTTAATTACCTAAGGTAAATCTCTGATCTCATTGGGTTGTGATAAGAACTTTAGCTGTGCCCTTCAGATCAGAGATCTACCTTGTTTTGGCATTTGATCTATTTTTTATTTTCATATTGATCTGTTTGGGTTTTTCTGGGTTTTCCCCATACCTTGCAGCAAATGTTGGATCAATTATTAATTTTGTATTCCCCAGACTTAATCATTTTTTCGTTTCAGCTTTTAATTTATATTTATTGTTAATTTAATTATTAATTTTTAATTTAATTTTTATTTACACTTAATATTTCCTTTTGCCGACTGCTTTTAGTCGTGAATAAATAAATAAAATAAATAAACTAAATTTAGAAAAATATTTGGCGTGGCAGGGAATTGAACCCGCAAAAAGAAAGGAAAAGTATGGAGACTCTACACTTTGAGCCACCATACCATCTGCTGATATTTGAGATATTGCAATATTATTTGTTGTTGTTCATAAATGAACATGCTGTATAAACAGCCCTCGGAGTACGCTGCTACATGTGTGAAGCAAGCACTTGAAAAGGACGTAAGGCGTAGAATTACCACAAGGGTCGCGATCCTAGCGCTCAAAGATAAGGACAACATGTGTAAATATGCATCGTCAAGTAGATTAGATTTACAATACTTGACCGTACACATGGTGATACCATGAGTAGAAAGGAGTAAGATGTACTTTAGACTCACATCTGCTCTTATCCAAATAATACATAACATTACATAACAACTACATTACATAATGAGTAAAAGGGAGACAAGAATGCTCCAGCAATAGTCAACCTTGTCTACATAGTACATAAGAATACATCATGCAATAAGTAAGAGGGAGACAAGAACACTCCAACACTATAGTCAACTGTTTCTGCCTAGTACATAAGATCGTATCATACAATTAGTAAAAAGGAGTCACAAATACTTTAACATTATATTTAACCTTGTCATAAGTTAAGCTATAAAAACCCATACAACTCAATAAACGTCACAGTTCTTAATACAACGCGAAAGAGTGTTTTACTTAGGGATTGGCAACGCGTGCTTCATGCTTTTCTAACGCTGCGACTAACATCGCGACTTAGCTCAAGCATAGATTTGCATGCAGTTGTAGTACTCTTATTGAAAAATGATTTACAAAATTTATATTAAAATCAAATGCTAATATTTATGTCAAAATAACCATTAATAAAAAATGGCAATTTATAAAAAAAAAATAAAAAACCATCTGCCCAAGGCAGGATTTGAACCTGCGACCTGCAGTTCGATAGTATAAAGTTGGATCAATTCAGCGACTCAGTACGCTACGCCACTGGAGCCATTTAGAGTTAATTTGCCAAATTTCAGTTTGGTGAACGGCATTAATTTATGATTAATGCCATTTATTTATGATTTCTGCCAACCCTCACACAGCTTAACTTATTATTTCAATATCTTCGCTATTTACCGTCCGATCGCAATGAAGTTTTCTACACAGATCGTGGAATCTATGGAAAATCTGCAGTTTCTCGCTTTCAAATTGTTCTTGTAATTTAGAAATGAAATTTTAAATTTGGATTTTAGGGCGTTCAAGGGGGCGTGGCTAAATTCTAAAACAAACTTGATGTGCCTGCAATACAGATGAACATAGATACCAAGTTTGATGTCTCTAGCTCTTATAGTCTCTGAGATCTCGATTTTCAGAAACACGGACGGACGGACAGACGGACGTGGCTATATCGACTCGGCTGTTGATGCTGATCAAGAATATATATACTATATGGGGTCTGAAACGACTCCTTCTCCCTGTTACGCACTTTTTTTTTGAAACAAACTTAATAGACCCATGTACTTTTTTTAAGTACGGGGTCTAAAAATCAATTTCATATCAATACTTCTAAGGTCTATTCTGTATGACACGAATGATATTAACCTAGCTGCCTCTTTTTTCTACGACACGTTAAATTCACTTCTTGATGTCTGTATCCCTAACAGTGTCGTTAAGTCCGTTTCATTTAAAACTCCTTGGTTTACACCAAGATTATCTAATTTAAAAAATATTAAATCTAAATATTTTAAAAAGTTTAAGTTGAGCGGATCCAATTTGGACTTTTTAAATTATTCTAAGGCTAAAGCTAGTTTTACTCTTCTTAATTCTCAGTGCTATGATAATTATCTTATTCGTTGCAAGAAGCAATTTAGACGGGACCTTAAACTATTCTATTCCTTCGTTAACGTAGAATCTTCCTCCACGTAGATTTTCCTCCTTACCTAAATCTTTTTTCTTCTCTAATACTAATATAGTTAACGATGACTCAATTGCTTCTGATCTTTTTGCAGATTTTTTCCAATCTACATATCTACTCCCCACACATAATTCCATCATCCAATTCTATTCTTTTACCTAATATAACTGATAACAGTATTTAATCTTCTATAAAAACACTTAAATCTTCTTACTCTCCAGGACCTGACAACATTCCTAGCTGTGTGTTGAAAGAGTGCTGTTCTTCTCTTACAAAACCCTTACAAACACTTTTTAATCTATCTTTAAAATCAACTGTTTTTCCGGCTATATGGAAAGAATCTTACATTGTCCCACTGCATAAAAAGGGGTGCAAGTCGGATATATCTAATTACAGGGGAATTGCAAAATTATCAGCAATTCCTAAGCTTTTTGAAAAGCTTATTACATCTACTTTGCAGCATCACTGCAAATCGATTATCTGCCCTTCTCAACATGGTTTCGTTAAAAGTCGATCAACTTCGACCAATTTACTAGAGTTTACTTCTTTAGTAAATGAGGCTATTCTCAATAAAATACAGACTGATGTCATTTACACTGTCTTTAGTAAAGCATTTGACTCTGTTAATCTTAACCTCCTTCTCGTTTCAGCTTTTAATTTATATTTATTATTAATTTAATTACACTTAATTTTTTCTTTTGCCGACTGCTTTTAGTCGTGAATAAATAAGTAAAATAAATAAATAAATATCATCTAGGTATGCGAAAGCGTGGGGCTCTATCTCGGGTCCTATAACGTTATCCAAAGCCCGCTGAAAGGTTGCACAAGCCGAATGCAGGCCGAATGGCATCACCCGCCACTGGAACAAGCCTCGTCCGGGCACGGTGAACGCCGTACATTCCCTGCTATCCGCCGCCATTGCGATTTGCCAATATCCCTGTTTCAAGTCCAAGGTGGATATGAAGCGGGCATGGCGTAACCTCTCGAGGATATGGTTGATCCGAGGGACAGGATAAGCATCCGGAATGGAGTGTGCATTGAGTTGCCAATAGTCTAGGCACATACGCCAGTCTCCCGTCTTCTTCTTGACGAGGACTATCGGGGAGCTGTGAGGGCTATGCGACGGCTCAATGGCACCCGCCTGGATCAGCTCATCTATCTGCTCATCGATCACTCGCTGCATGGCCGGGTAATACCTTTGTTTTAGTGTCTTATCATCCTTCAGTCGGATCCGGTGTTCCGCTATGTGTGACACCCCCTGTAAGCTTTCAAATAGGGTCAGTTCCGACTCCAAGAACTCCTTCAGTTCGGGCTCCAGATCCTCCGGCCACTCCGCCTCCGTTTCCGGGGATTGAAATTCATCCTCTAACTCCACCGTCTCGGATTTTGACGGGGAACCTGACTCGTCGAAGCAAGGCTGACTGCCCGTCATTGGGATTAGCCCTTGCTTTCCTTCCCAATCCACTCCTGATCGTGCCTCGGCCTCGGTCATCATAGCCGCTCGACTAGGGTTAAGAAGATCCGTTCGCATGCCCGACATCTCGTGCGCCTTTCCTACTTCTGCGTTGTACTGGTCTTCCTGTTTTCCCAGGTGCAAACCCGCTTAATGCCCCTTCTAACGTTACAGCTAGACTCACCGGTTCCCTCGCCGGTCCCACCACTGCTTCCAGAATCAATTTTGCATTCCCGCATCGCACAGTCGTGCCCATCGCACATAAAAAATCCATCCCGAGGATGACGAGGTCGAGCATGGATGGCATGATTAGAATGCGCATGCTTATTACTTTTCCATCTAGACCCACATTTACCCGTACCTTTACCTTTGCACCTCTAGCGCTGAACCATCGGCCAATCGAATCAGTGTTTGTACGCTCTGTGTCTCGCCCTGAATCGCCCATCTCCGTACGCAATCTTCACTCATGAAGCTGCGCGTCGCTCCCGTGTCGATTGTAGCTGGCATGGTCTGCCCACTGATCTCCACGGTAGCGACGATCCGGCCGTCCTCAACTATCAAAGGCAACTTTATTGTTGGGTCGCGGGAGCATTGGCGCCGTCCCGACCCTGACCTGAAGGGCGCCATAACCCGTTTCCCGCATCTTTCCTACTGCAACAATCCGAACTGTTCCTGCCCCTACACCTGTTCGGCAAAACAACACTCGGTCGCTTGGGCATTCCCTCGCGAAGTAGCCTTCCTGTGCGCACCTGTGACAGACGCGCCGCGGGTCAAATCCTAACCCTTCTTCTGGAGCCATCATGCGATTCGTGGCTTCATTCGACGCGGTTATCGCAGGGAGTCCGCTAACGGTTCCCACCGCTTGCGACGTGCCAGGCGGGGAACGAAATGGGTTACGAGGTGTTCCTCCTGACGACTGGTTACGATTCTGGTTGTTCCCAGCGAACTCCACTCGTTGAACCTTCACGCTCTCATACTCGGCTGCCATCTGAGTCAGTTGGTTCAACGTCGTAAAGTCCTGACGACGTACGTACAATTTGTACTCCGGAGCGGCGTTCTCATAAACCCGATGTAACTCCTGCGTCGAGTTGTAACTCGCATGATGCATTAGGGCTCTTATTTCTACCAAGCAATCTTTAAACACCTCGCCCTCACGTTGCCGGCGGGATCGGATCTGGTCTTCGAGACGTTCAACATAATGGGGGGCAGGAATAATTCTAGGAAATCCCTTCTAAACTCTGCCCACGGCACATCTCTCAGCCTGCTGGTTAAGAATCACCGGGCTGCCTTATCGACGAACACCTCACTTACGGCTCGAGG
>JAWNLU010000701.1:0-12533 GCA_035042165.1 Drosophila kuntzei | reverse complement strand
CAAATGTTGGATCATTTTAAATTATTAATTTTTGCTTACCCCAGATATAATTCTAATTTTAATTTTTCTTTACAGTACATCGCTTATATTTATATTTAATATTAATTTTATTTTTAAATTGTAATCTTAATTTTTATATTTAATAATTTTCTTTGCCGACTGCTTTTAGTCGTGCATTAATAAATAAATAAAAAAAATAAATAAATAAATAAATTTTTTGAAACAAACTTAATAGACCCCTGTACTTTTTTTAAAGTATGGGGTCTAAAAACTTCATTGTTTTGTGAGAAATCTTATCTAAACTGCTTCGGAGCTCGTCTTATATATCTTGAACTAAGTTTGTTCAAATCGGAAAACTGTATCATATAGCCATCATTGGAACAATTAGTCGAAAACTTAATACAGAACCCTGCAGGCGCATCTAATCTTTGGCAAACACCTGAACAGCATCTAAGTGCTTAGGTTCTGGGTATCCTACAGTTGATTAAACAAAATATTTTTTCATACTAAGTACGGGGTCTCCGACAGTCGCGTGTGCGCGACTGTAGCACCGCGAGCGAAGCGGAGCAGGGGGCGGAGCCCCCTTGTTTAAGATATATTGATCAATCTGACAACGTACTCTGGTTTTATATATCCTGACCAAAATTGGTTAAAGTAATTATAAAATGTACTATATCATTTATTTTTTGATGTAAGCATTTCGATCATTTTATATCAAACTTATTATGTCAGAAGCATATGAAATTCCAAAAATTTCTGATATCTTCCAAAAAAAACTTCTTTACAAAGTAAAAGTCTAGTGACGAGTGGGTTTTCCTGCCCCAAAATTTCTCATATCCCATTTTGTGACGAACAATATTAAATTGAATACATAAATTATTTAAAAATATATTGCAAAGTGCAAATCAATCTTATTGAAAATTAAATAAAAATTGTATAATACCATCAAATGTTAATGTATATGTCAATATAACATAAGACATGACAATATAACATTATTAAATAAAAAAAAAACCATTTGCCCGAGGCAGAATTTGAACCTTCGGACGGACGGACGGACAGATGGACATGGCTATATCGACTCGGCTGTTGATGCTGATCAAGAATATATATACTTTATGGGGTCTGCCACGCCTCCTTCTGCCTGTTACGCACATTTTTTTTGAAACAAACTTAATAGACCCCTGTACTGTTTTTAAGTACGGGGTCTAAAATTTAAGCTTTTTCAACGCTGTGATACGCACAGAAAAACAGACTTTTTATTTCATTTTGGAAAGTTCACTGAAAATTTCAAATTTGTAACGGCTCCATCCGCTGCAATCATTTAAAATTATGCACCACCCCTTTACAACCCCATATCTCATGAACCAGGCAAGATATCAAAATTCTTAGTAATTTTGTAAGTTAAGACTATACCTTTCGATCAGTATATAACTAGATCTGCTCGGACAGTCGTAGCCAATTTTCCATTCTTCCTGTATAATATTGTTAGTCACTTTGGCACACTACGTGTCGCTTTCGTCACTAACGCGGTGCCGTTCGTAGTGATAATAATATTATGAGAATAGTAAGATACATGCACTTAATGAAAACAGGAAAAGACAATAATTTTAAATATTCATTTTTTATTAAATGGGACACGTCCTCTGTGACTTTGTACCTTTGGCTTAGATTTAGATTTAGTCCTCGAGGAGGGGAGAAGGCGTAAGTTATTATGGGTAGAGGAATAACCATTTTTATTTCCACTACTCGTAAAGAGATTTAAGAGCGGTTTGTTAAAATTTAATGCCGCAGTCGGAGTTTAACACACGCACACACGGCCTTGGGAGTGTGTGAATAACTGAAAAGGATTGAGGACGATTCGAGATTCCATGTACTGCAAGTATGCTAGAAGGCCTTCTATTATCTGTAGAATGTTATGATTTATTATGTGCGGGCTCAAGTTTATGCCGTGCCCATAAATTGCGGCCCATTGCAAAAGGGCGCAAAGGCCTTTGCCTTTGCCATTGCCTGCCACAGCCGGCAGCAGTTAAGATGGCTTTAGATTTATTAGTTATATTTTTCTCATTCCCCTGCCGGTTCACACTCCTTCTCCTAATTCCATCTCATATGGAACGCGTATGTGTTGTGATTTATTGTGCGAAGAATTCAACAGAATGAAGCATTCTCCTTGACACGCACACTCGCCTCATATTTGAGTTCAGGTAATACTCGTATAATAGGGTTAGGTGTGGTATTTGCATATAAATATATATGTCACTTTAAATATTAGATACATGCGAATCGCCTACCTCTCTAGGCCCGAAGAGCTTGCGTGCTGAGCCAAACAAATTAGTCTTAGTGTCAAATGTGACGTAGCAAACGTTGCTGACACTCATCTTAGCCACATTTGTTGTGATAAATTATTAACTAGGCCAACATTTAGACAAACATTTAACGAGCACGCGAAATTTTACAAAAGCACAGAATGTCAGATTGTAAGACGGAAATGGGGACGACACTTAGACGACATTCCAACTGTGGGTGAATCAATTGACAGGCTGACAGAGCAATTCACTGATTACATCTAGTTCGTAGTTTAAGTTTTAATTCTTTTCATTATACATTGTATATGTAGTGGACAAGGTTGACTCTAATTTGTCTGTACGCAGACCTCTAGAATTCTTCGGTTTGGGGGCTTGAATCTAAAGGCTTACATTTTGTTTAGTTCGTGGATGTGTCATGCTGCATTTTGAACCGAACATTTTGGTTCGAGCTCCAACTTATATAATAATATTATCCATTTTACCGTTTCTCAATTGTTTCCCATTTGCCTTGACTTTTTAAGCCTATACAAATTTTTCAAAGAAAATGCAAAGTTTTGAATTCAAATACTCAGATACAAATTTGGAAAGTACATAATTCAAAAGATATCGAAATATCTGAATCAGAATTTAATCCGAAAATAAAGCCTTAACCGTTAATCAGAATAAACCGATTGAAGTTGGTAACCGTAACTGAAACCGATTAATTAAGTCGGTTAGTTTCCATTTAGTCAAGCATTAAATGTAATTATGGTTTTCAAGTGTAATCATTGATTCAAATAAATTTGTATTTTTAATTTAAACATTGATCTCATTAAAAAAAATCTTTTTTGCGTCCAAATAATTTTTGGATTAACTAATTTATTTTTTGGTGAACCCGATACACAAACCCATATGCTTAACCGATAACCAAAAAACGAATACCAGTTTCATACCCTGATCTGAATCTAATCTAAGGTTTAGCTCGGAAATAATTCTTCTGATTTTGTCAACTTGATTTAAGTTTATTCAATTCCTTTTTAAAATAGACTTCGCTAGCATATGAAGCATATGAATGGGCATAACATCTTTGGAGTCTCTCGCTGAAATGCAAAGAGTCTGCATACATATTTGAGTGTTTGCAATGGCACCCGACTCGATGTTTGCCTGTTCCCTCTTTTCCCTCTTCCCTGTTCCCTGTCTTCCTCCATCTGCAACTGCCTTCGTGGAGTAATAACTTAAAATCCTATAATAAAGCTACTTACTGCTTCCCATTTTGGTCGTGGGCTTAGCTCCTCCATCGCTTCTTCTTCGTCTGCCTTTTCTGCCCCGTCGTTGCCTAACAATAACTATTATTCTTTGGATTTGGCTGTGGCTTGAATCGCTCCAGCCTTCGCCACAAATGTGCAACTCAAGTCAAGTGCATACGTCAACAGCTCCACATTCAGAAAGGTCGAAGGGCATTTCTTTCCTCGCCTTTTATTATATTTCGTTACTTTTCAGTCTGTTAGCAGAAAAAAGTCAGAAACTAGTCGGAAAGGCTACAGTCGAGCTCCCGACTGTAGGATACCGGTTCCTTCTTTGAATATATATAAAGTATTTTCCGAATTTTAGATTCTAAAGATATAAATAGTCGGAAAAACTACAGTCGAGCTCCCGACTGTAGGATACCCGTTACTTCTTTGAATATATATAAAGTATTTTCCGAATTTTAGATTCTAAAGATATAAAAACTCTAAGTTTATAATAATAACTGAAAACAAAGTTAACCCCTTAAAAGAACTTTAATGTAAAAAATATTCGACAAAACATTTATTTTATATTGAATATTCCTAAAATATAGAAAAGGGCATCCGCCCTGATTGTTACAATGACCAGTATATGATATAGTGAACCTATTAAGACCAAATTCATTCAGGACGTATAAGACAGAATAAAATTCATAATCAGCGAGTGATTGACAGAAACTCCAGAAACTCTCCAGATTGACAAATCTCCAGAAACAACAATAGTTTTAACCCTAATCCTTAATTATCGACCAATTCTTTCTATGGCAGATATATGATATAGTAAACCGATCTTAACCAATTTTGGTCAGGATGTATAAAACCAACTTATATGCATATTCTGTAAAATCGGTTAAGATATCGTAATAAACAAAAAAGTTGTTCATACTAAAATTTGATATTCGACAAATCGGTTTTATTGCAGCTATATAATATAGAGGACCGATCTTAACCAATTTTGGTTTGAGTGTAAAGGACGAACTATAATGCATATTCTGTCAGTTTGGTCGCGATATTTCGGAAAACAAAAAAGTTTTTCATACTAAAACTTGAAATTCGACAAATCGGTTCTATGGCTGCTATATGATATAGTGGATCGATTTGAACCAATTTCGGTCGGGATATATAAAATTAACTATAATGCATATTTTGTCAGTTTGGTTGAGATATCTCGGAAAACATACTACAACTTGATTTTCGACCGATAGTTCATATGGCAGCTATATGATATAGTCGACCGATTTGAATCAATTTTGGTCAGGATGTATAAAACCAACTTAAATACATATCCTGTCAAATTGGTTGAGATATCTCAGAAAACAAAAGAGTTTTTCATACTAAAACTTAATTTATGACCGATCGTTCATATGGCAGCTATATGATATAGTGGTCCGATCGAAAATTTAAAACAAACTTGATCTGCGTGGGGTTTATAGAAGTCTGTGTACCAAATTTGGTTGCTCTAGGCGCTCACACGGACGGACAGACGGACATGGCTATATCGACTCGGCTGTTGATGCTGATCAAGAATATATATACTTTATAGGGTCTGCCACGCCTCCTTCTGCCTGTTACGCACATTTGCACGAATACAATATACCCTTTTACTTAATTTTTAATTAACGGGTATAATTACTTAATTTTTAAGTAACGGGTATAAAAACCATTTGACCGAGGCAGGACTCGAACCTTCGACCTGCGTGAACGCATAAAATAAGATGAATTCAGCGACTTAGCACAGTACGCCACGGAGCTGTGTAACAGTTATCTGCCAAATTGCAGCTTTGTTAACAGCATTTTTCTGCTAAGTATTAATTTATGATTATTGCCAACCCTCACACAATTAAACAGCTTAACTTATTATTTTAATATCTTCGCTATTTACCGTCCGATCGCAATGAAATTTTCTACACAGATCGTGGACTATTTACGCTTCATCTGTTGAAAATTTGCAGTTTCTCGCTTTCAAATTGTTCTTGTAATTTAGAAATGAAATTTTTAATTTGGATTTTAGGGCGTTAAAGGGGGCGTGGCAAAATTCTAAAACAAACTTGATCTGCTTGCAATATAGATGAACCTAGATACCAAGTTTGGTGTCGTCTCTAGCTCTTATAGTCTCTGAGATCTCGATTTTCATACAGACGGACGGACGGACGGACGGACGGACTGACGGACGGACGGACGGACAGACGGACATGGCTATATCGACTGGGCTGTTGATGCTGATCAAGAATATATATACTTTATGGGGTCTGCCACGCCTCCTTCTGCCTGTTACGCACATTTTTTTGAAACAAACTTAATAGACCCCTGTACTTTTTTTAAGTACGGGGTCTAAAAAACCATCTGCCCGATACAGTATTTGAACCTGCGACCTGCGCGATAGTATAAAATCAATTCAACGACTCAGTACGCTACGCCACAGGAGCCATGTGACGTTCATTTGCCAAATTTCAGTTTTGTCAACATCATTAATTTATGATTAATGCCATTTAGTTATGATTACTGCCAACCCTCACACAATTAAACAACTTAACTTATTATTTTAATATCTTCGCTATTTACCGTCCGATCGCAATGAAATTTTCTAAACAGGTCGAGGACTATTTACGCTTCATCTATGCAAAATCTGCATAGCTTTTAAATTGTTCTTGTAATTTAGATATGAAATTTTTAATTTGGATTTTAGACGGACGGACGGACAGACGGAGTCTAAAAATGCCGAGTAGAATTCCATCTTAATCCGTTGGCTCAGCAGGGTAGATTTTTTCTGACTTTTTTCTGCTAACAGACTGAAAAGTAACGAAATATAATAAAAGGCGAGGAAAGAAATGCCCTTCGACCTTTCTGAATGTGGAGCTGTTGACGTATGCACTTGACTTGAGTTGCACATTTGTGGCGAAGGCTGGAGCGATTCAAGCCACAGCCAAATCCAAAGAATAATAGTTATTGTTAGGCAACGACGGGGCAGAAAAGGCAGACGAAGAAGAAGCGATGGAGGAGCTAAGCCCACGACCAAAATGGGAAGCAGTAAGTAGCTTTATTATAGGATTTTAAGTTATTACTCCACGAAGGCAGTTGCAGATGGAGGAAGACAGGGAACAGGGAAGAGGGAAAAGAGGGAACAGGCAAACATCGAGTCGGGTGCCATTGCAAACACTCAAATATGTATGCAGACTCTTTGCATTTCAGCGAGAGACTCCAAAGATGTTATGCCCATTCATATGCTAGCGAAGTCTATTTTAAAAAGGAATTGAATAAACTTAAATCAAGTTGACAAAATCAGAAGAATTATTTCCGAGCTAAACCTTAGATTAGATTCAGATCAGGGTATGAAACTGGTATTCGTTTTTTGGTTATCGGTTAAGCATATGGGTTTGTGTATCGGGTTCACCAAAAAATAAATTAGTTAATCCAAAAATTATTTGGACGCAAAAAAGATTTTTTTTAATGAGATCAATGTTTAAATTAAAAATACAAATTTATTTGAATCAATGATTACACTTGAAAACCATAATTACATTTAATGCTTGACTAAATGGAAACTAACCGACTTAATTAATCGGTTTCAGTTACGGTTACCAACTTCAATCGGTTTATTCTGATTAACGGTTAAGGCTTTATTTTCGGATTAAATTCTGATTCAGATATTTCGATATCTTTTGAATTATGTACTTTCCAAATTTGTATCTGAGTATTTGAATTCAAAACTTTGCATTTTCTTTGAAAAATTTGTATAGGCTTAAAAAGTCAAGGCAAATGGGAAACAATTGAGAAACGGTAAAATGGATAATATTATTATATAAGTTGGAGCTCGAACCAAAATGTTCGGTTCAAAATGCAGCATGACACATCCACGAACTAAACAAAATGTAAGCCTTTAGATTCAAGCCCCCAAACCGAAGAATTCTAGAGGTCTGCGTACAGACAAATTAGAGTCAACCTTGTCCACTACATATACAATGTATAATGAAAAGAATTAAAACTTAAACTACGAACTAGATGTAATCAGTGAATTGCTCTGTCAGCCTGTCAATTGATTCACCCACAGTTGGAATGTCGTCTAAGTGTCGTCCCCATTTCCGTCTTACAATCTGACATTCTGTGCTTTTGTAAAATTTCGCGTGCTCGTTAAATGTTTGTCTAAATGTTGGCCTAGTTAATAATTTATCACAACAAATGTGGCTAAGATGAGTGTCAGCAACGTTTGCTACGTCACATTTGACACTAAGACTAATTTGTTTGGCTCAGCACGCAAGCTCTTCGGGCCTAGAGAGGTAGGCGATTCGCATGTATCTAATATTTAAAGTGACATATATATTTATATGCAAATACCACACCTAACCCTATTATACGAGTATTACCTGAACTCAAATATGAGGCGAGTGTGCGTGTCAAGGAGAATGCTTCATTCTGTTGAATTCTTCGCACAATAAATCACAACACATACGCGTTCCATATGAGATGGAATTAGGAGAAGGAGTGTGAACCGGCAGGGGAATGAGAAAAATATAACTAATAAATCTAAAGCCATCTTAACTGCTGCCGGCTGTGGCAGGCAATGGCAAAGGCAAAGGCCTTTGCGCCCTTTTGCAATGGGCCGCAATTTATGGGCACGGCATAAACTTGAGCCCGCACATAATAAATCATAACATTCTACAGATAATAGAAGGCCTTCTAGCATACTTGCAGTACATGGAATCTCGAATCGTCCTCAATCCTTTTCAGTTATTCACACACTCCCAAGGCCGTGTGTGCGTGTGTTAAACTCCGACTGCGGCATCAAATTTTAACAAACCGCTCTTAAATCTCTTTACGAGTAGTGGAAATAAAAATGGTTATTCCTCTACCAAGACACATAATTTACGCCTTCTCCCCTCCTCGAGGACTAAATCTAAATCTAAGCCAAAAGCACAAAGTCACAGAGGACGTGTAAACGTGTAAACGATTGCAGCGGATGGAGCCGTTACAAATTTGAAATTTTCAGTGAACATAATAAAATAAAAAGTCTGTTTTTCTGTGCGTATCACAGCGTTGAAAAAGCTTAAATTTTTTAATGAGGAATTATTCCTTATCGGAAATTTAGAATGGTTTGTTCTACGACTTTTTGAAAAAACGCTATATTAGCGGGAAAGCGGAAAACCCGCCAAAACCCGCCCAAACCCGCCAAAACCCGAATGCCAAAACTTTATTTTTAGACCCCGTACTTAAAAAAAGTACAGGGGTCTATTAAGTTTGTTTCAAAAAAAATGTGCGTAACAGGCAGAAGGAGGCGTGGCAGATCCCATAAAGTATATATATTCTTGATCAACATCAACAGCCGAGTCGATATAGCCATGTCCGTCTGTCCGTCCGTCCGTCCGTCTGTATGAAAATCGAGATCTCAGAGACTATAAGAGCTTGAGACACCAAACTTGGTATCTAGGTTCATCTATATTGCAAGCAGATCAAGTTTGTTTTAGAATTCTTGCCACGCCCCCTTGAACGCCCTAAAATCCAAATAAAAAATTTCATATCTAAATTACAAGAACAATTTGAAAGCGAGAAACTGCAAATTTTCAACAGATGAAGCGTAAATAGTCCACGATCTGTGTAGAAAATTTCATTGCGATCGGACGGTAAATAGCGAAGATATTAAAATAATAAGTTAAGTTGTTTAATTGTGTGAGGGTTGGCAGTAATCATAAATAAATGGCATTAATCGTAAATTAATGCTGTTGACAAAACTGAAATTTGGCAAATAAACGTCACATGGCTCCTGTGGCGTAGCGTACTGAGTCGTTGAATTGATTTTATACTATGGCGCAGGTCGCAGGTTCAAATCCTGTATCGGGCAGATGGTTACTATATATATTAGATGTGTTAAATTGCCATGTTTTATTAATGGTTATATTGACATAAATATTAACATTTGATTGTAATATAAATTTTGTAATTCATTTCTCAATAAGAGTACTACAATAAATAATATTGCAATATGGCTCAAAGTGTAGAGTCTCCATACTTTGGATTTTTCTTTTGTCATCGGGTCGCGGGTTCAATTCCCTTCCGCGCCAACTTTTTTTCTAAATTTAGCTGATTTTAGATATTTGTCGGGTTCATATTCCAGCATGGTCGTATAGTTTTTTTAAATTTAATTTATTGTTTGTTTATGTTATATTTACATATTTTTTTATTAATAATAAAATATTATATGAACATGTTATATTAACATTCAATGTTAATATATAAATAATTATAAAATAAAAAGTTTGGCATTCGGAACATTGCGCATAAAGATCTTGATTCTGTATACCTAAAAATAATTTTAATGCGCAGTGCCGAATGCCAATCTTTTTATTTTATAATTATTTATATATTAAATTTAATATCGTTCGTCACAAAATGGGATATCAGAAATTTTGGGGCAGGGAAAGACTTTCGTCACTAGACTTTTACTTTGTTAAAAAGTTTTTTTGGAATTTTATATGATTCTGACAGTGTAATTAGACCCCGTACTTAAAAAAAGTACAGGGGTCTATTAAGTTTGTTTCAAAAAAAATGTGCGTAACAGGCAGAAGGAGGCGTGGCAGACCCCATAAAGTATATATATTCTTGATCAGCATCAACAGCCGAGTCGATATAGCAATGTCCGTCTGTCCGTCCGTCCGTCTGTATGAAAATCGAGATCTCAGAGACTATAAGAGCTAGAGACACCAAACTTGGTATCTAGGTTCATATATATTGCAAGCAGATCAAGTTTGTTTTAGAATTTTTCCATGCCCCCTTTTAAAGCCCTAAAATCCAAATTTAAAATTTCATTTCTAAATTACAAGAACAATTTGAAGGCGAGAAACTGCAGATTTTCCATAGATGAAGCGTTAATAGTCCACGATCTGTGTAGAAAATTTCATTGCGATCGGATGGTAAATAGCGAAGATATTAAAATAATAAGTTAAGCTGTTTAATTGTGTGAGGATTGACAGTAAAATGCTGTTAACAAAGCTGAAATTTGGCAGACGAATGTTAGTGCGCTGAATTCATCTAATTTTATGCTATCACGCAGGTCTAAGGTTCGAACCCTGCCTTGGGCAAATGGTTTTATTTTTTTTTTAATTATTAATGTTATATTGTCATGTCTTATTGATGTTATATTGACATATACATTAACATTTGATGTTATTATAAAATTTTTAATTAATTTTTCAATAAGATTGATTAACAAGCAAATTTGCAATATATTAGATGATGGATCAACGGGTTGAGTCCCCTTTCTTTGTTATCCTATTTTGACATTGGGTTGCGGGTTCAAATATAAATTTTGTAATTAATTTCTCAATAAGAGTACTACAATAAATAAAATTGCAATATATTAGGTATCAGCAAATGGTATGGTGGCTCAAAGTGTAGAGTCTCAATACTTTGGATTTTTCTTTTGTCATCGGGTCGCGGGTTCAATTCCCTTCCGCGCCAACTTTTTCTAAATTTAGCTGATTTTAGATATTTGTTGGGTTCATATTCCAGCATGGTTTTCGGTCAAAATTCAAGAATTAATATGAAAAACTTATTTGTTTTGTGAGAAATCTTATCTAAACTGACAGCATATGCATCGGAGCTAGTCTTATATATCTTGAACCAAGTTTGTTCAAATCGGAAAACTGTATCATATAGCCGTCATTGGAACAATTAGTCGCCGGGGGTAGGCGAGCGAAGCGAGCAGGGGGCGGAGCCCCATTGTTTTTCAATAAGATTGATTAATAAGCAATTTTGCGGGTTCAAATCCCGGCTGTGTCAACTCCTTTTTTAAATTTAGCTGATTTTAGCTAGTATTTGTCGTGTTCATAATCCAACATGTTCATATTTATAAATGCTAATCGAGAAAACTCTTTTGTTTTGGCTCGTGCTTACATATGTTTGTTTGCGTGTGCTTAACCGATCTTGGAAATACACATTTTGTTGTCTCGCTCTCTCAAACGCATATGTCTATTCGACTTTACATTGATTATTTGATGTTTTTAAACATAAAACCCTACGACGAATCAATGTTTAACTAAAATATAAATTAATTTTCACCAGTCTTTGCTTTTTTCATACCAAATACGGGGTCTCCGACAGTCGAGTATGGTCGACTGTATCGCGAGCGAAGCGAGCCGGGGTAGGCGAGCGAAGCGAGTAGGGGGCGGAGCCCCTTTGTTTTGCTATAAAATTATCAAAATGCTTACTTCAAATAAAAAATAAATAGGGCAGCTATATAATATAGTGAACCGATTTTAACCAATTTTGGTCAGATTGTATAAAACCAACCCAGATGCGTATGTTGACAGTGTGATCAAGATATCTCAAAAAATAACAACGTTTTTCATACTAAAACTTGATTTTTGACCGATCGTTTATATGGCAACTATACGAAATAGTGTACCGATTTGAACTAAACTTGGACATAATGTATAAGACCAACTTAAATGTATACTCTGTCAAATTGGTTGAGAAACCTTGAAAAACTAAAAAGTTTTTCGTACCAAACCTTTTTTCAACCTTCTGGCTGAGAGACATGTGTCATATATCAAAAGACGCGAAATACGTGTTACAACATATTGAAATTTAATAAAAATCGTCGGCCCGGTTTTCTAATAAATCGCCAAAGTTTAAGCAAAAAATCCTTTTTTCACCTGTAGCATTTTACCTGAGCACTTTGCTAAAAAGTATTCAAGGCACGACTAGAAGCCTCAAAAATACCTTTTTAACGACCAATAGAACACATCTGTAGCTTTTTTGGATTGGAAACTATTGCTGTTTCAAACTTATTACGTTTTAGCTATTTACCGTTAAACTAGCTATTTCCCGCTAAAGTCGATAAGAAACAAATCCTCATCAAAAAATCTAAGCTTTTTCAGCGCTTTGATCCAAACAAACAGACAAACAAACTTCTCATCTCATTTTGAGAAGGCCCTTAAAAATTTCAAATTAATATACCTGTTGAGCCACT
>JAWNLU010000700.1:0-15381 GCA_035042165.1 Drosophila kuntzei | reverse complement strand
GTCGAAGATAATAGTAATATTTAGTACTAATTTTGAATGTTAACCGATAAGTATCAAAAATAAAGACAGAGTTGTTCTATACTGAAATACCAGAGTTACTACTGACAGTAAGGTCTGAGGTAAGGATTGCCTCTACCGAGCATGGCCCGAGAGTGTTGTTCAGTAAACAGTGTTGAAAGTGTTGCAAATTCTGACTATTCGTGGCGTGAAATCCTGGAGTCTCAAAATCGCAATTTTCTTGAGATTATCCGAGCAATGCAACATACTAATACTGCCTCATCATCAAAAAGGAGCATCACGTTGCCAAAATTCAACCCAGATTTGGCAGGCGCAGACGCAACTGCTTGGTGCAAGACCGTGGACATCATTTTATCCGAAAATCCGATTGAGGGAAGTGCACTGGTGATGACCCTGAGTGGCTCTCTCGAAGGAAGCGCCTCGCCATGGCTCTCGCAAATTTGTTATTCCGCAATGAAATGGCAAGAATTCAAGGAATTATTTTTGCAACGCTTCGTGGGCATAGAAACGTCAGCAGCCATTTTGATGAACATTTTTAATGGCCGACCGAACCCTGGTGACTGCCTCTCTGTATACGCGAGCCGACTTGTGACATCTCTGTTGACTAAATGGAAAACAGCAAATATAGAAGAAATAGCCGTCTCAGTTGTTCTGGCGCACGCTTTCGCAAATGGATAAAAGGCTGCAACACATGCTACTCACGACGAACATTAAGGGTCAGGACGAGATGCAACAACACTTGAAAGCATATGCTTATGGAAGGTCCAACGATGGTGTCAAATCAAACAACCCATTGGAACCAGACCGGAAGAGATCGAAGGCCTCGTACACCGTCAAGTGTCACCATTGTGGAAACCTTGGACATAAGATGGCCGAATGTCGCAAAAGAAAATTCGAAGAGAAATCCCTGGCAACAAACAACAATATGACGAGCAGCAAATCATCAACGAAAGGACGCTCTGCCATAACGTGCTTTAAATGTGGCGAGGCTGGTCACATTGCGTCATCATGCATAAAAGGAGTTTCAACTAGCGCTGGTGGATTAAATGAGAAGAGAGTGAATATCTGTTGCGTATCCGAACCTAGAGGAATGCTGCGTCAATATGGTGAGCCCGTTCCATTTTGTTTCGATTCCGGGGCTGAATGTACGCTGATCAAAGAGAGCTGTGCAGAAAAATTCTCTGGAAAAAGAATTAACAATTTAGTGATTTTGAGGGGGATAGGAGATGATCCTGTATATAGCACTGTGCAAATTCTAGCTACTGTAAAAATTGTATCAATATTCTTTAGAACTATTATTTCATGTAATAATGGATAAGTTTTTGAAATATGATGTAATGATAGGACGTGACATTTTGGGATTGGGATTTGGTGTTTCTATTGAGATTGATAAGTTTGAAATGTACAAAACCAAAACTGTCAATGCGCTAATAAAAGAGCCAGATATGAGTTACATCGAGTATTTGAATAATGATAAAACTTTAAGTAGTTTAGATAGATCTCATCTAATGGAAATATTGCAAAAATATGCCGAGAATTTTATTGATGATATTCCTCAAAGCCGAGTAACAACGGGTGAACTTGAAATCCGTCTCATGGACTCCAATAAAACTGTTCATCGGCGTCCGTATAGGTTGAGCATAGAAGAGAAGGAACTTGTAAGAAGTAAAGTAGCTGAACTATTAAAATCAAATGTCATACGTCCGAGTTGCTCCCCATTTGCAAGTCCAATGCTTATGGTAAGGAAGAAAAATGGATCCCATCGACTATGTGTCGATTATCGCGAGATTAATGCCAATACGGTCGCTGACAAGTATCCGCTGCCTCTAATTGCTGATCAAATCAAATTTAGACATGGCAAGTGGCTTTCACCAAGTGCCTATACACCCTGATTCCATTGAACGCACTGCATTTCTCACGCCAGAAGGACAATATGAATTTCTAACTATGCCTTTTGGATTGAAAAACGCATCCTCAATCTTTCAACGTGCAATTATACGAGCATTAGGTGATTTAGCGTATACGTTTGCCGTCGTTTACATAGATGACGTATTAATTGTGGCTAGGACAAAGGAGGAAGCGTACGAAAGGCTGGACATGGTCATAGAAAAATTGTCTCGATCTGGGTTCTCGTTTAACATAACAAAATGCTCTTTTCTCAAAACAAGCATAGAATATTTAGGATTCCTGGTCGAGGCAGGAGAAATCCGACCAAATCCGCGCAAGGTACAAGCATTAGGCGAATTGCCACCACCACAGACGGTAACGCAGGTGCGACAATTCATAGGACTGGCTTCTTATTTTAGACAATTCGTGCCAAGATTTTCAGAACAGATGAAAGCGTTATATAGTCTAACCTCAAAAAATATCGAGTTTGTCTGGAAACCAGAATATGAACATACTCGCAAAAAGATTATCACTATATTGACTAATGACCCAGTTCTAACAATTTTTGATCCAGAAAAGCCAATTGAATTGCACACGGATGCAAGTTCCATTGGGTATGGTGCTATCTTATTGCACAAAATAGAAAATAGACCAAGAGTTATAGAATATTACAGCAAATGTACGACACTGATAGAGTCAAAATACCATTCATATGAGCTTGAAACTCTTGCAGTTTACAATGCAGTCAAACACTTTCGCCATTATCTACATGGTCAAAGATTTGTTGTGTTTACGGATTGCAACTCGTTAAAAGCAAGCATGAAAAAGGTTGACCTGACTCCAAGGGTACATAGATGGTGGTCTTACCTTCAATCATTCGATTTCAGTATTGAATACAGGAAGGGAGAACGCATGTCGCATGCTGATTTCTTTTCGCGAAATCCATTGCCCGTAGCTTTCACACCCTCATTAAAAACTATTGAAAAGCGCATAAATTTAACAGAAATAACCGACAATTGGCTTCTTGCTGAGCAGCAGCGAGATACTGAGATTACGTCAATAATTTCTAAGTTGCGAAACAATGAATTGGGAGAAGACATGACAAGGACTTACGAATCAAGATCGGGAATACTACATCGAAGGATACAAAGAAATGGCAGAACAAGATGTTTAGCTGTTATACCTAGGGCTTTCAGGTGGTCTGTCATTAATAACGTGCATGAAGCAATAATGCATTTAGGCTGGAAAAAACGTTAGATAAAATGTATAGCAATTTCTGGTTTGACAAAATGCCTAAATATGTGAGAAAGTTTGTTGAAAATTGCATAACATGTAAGGTGGCAAAACCACCATCAGGAAAGCCACAAATTGAAATGCACCCCATTCCCAAAGTTGATGTACCCTGGCACACCGTGCACATTGACATTAGTGGAAAATTAAGTGGCAAAAATGACTTAAAAGAGTATGTCATAGTACAAATTGATGCCTTTACAAAATTTGTGCATCTGCATCACACACTGAACCTTGATGCGGAAAATTGCATTAAAGCTGTTAAGGAATCCATTTCTCTATTTGGAGTACCAGTACGCATTATAGCAGACCAAGGCAGATGTTTTGCCAGTACAAAATTTAAAGATTTCTGTGCTACGCAACAAATTGCCTTACACCTGATTGCGACAGGCGCCAGTCGAGCAAATGGCCAGGTAGAGCGCACCATGAGCACCATGAAAAGCATGATGACGGCGGTCGAGACTAGTCAGCGATCCTGGCAGGATGCTTTAAATGACATTCAGCTGGCAATTAACAGCACGACAAATCGAGTTACAAAATGTAGTCCGTTAGAATTGTTAATTGGGAAAGAGGCAAGACCTTTAGGTATGATGGCAATTGAGACCAATAGCAAAATTGACAGAGAATTATTAAGAAAACAAGCCATAAGCAACATCAATAGAAACGCCAATTACGATAAAACCAGATTTGATAAAAACAAAGCAAAAATTGTAAAACACAAGGTTGGTGATCATGTCTTACTCAAGGCTGAGGAAAGAAATCAAACTAAGCTGGATCCCAAATTTAGGGGACCTTTTGTAATTACTGAAATCCTTGATGGAGACAGATATCTATTAAAGTCATTGACGAGTAAGCGCACATTCAAGTATGCGCACGAATATTTAAGAGCTTTACCAAGCAACGATGTGTCGGACGAGCTAGTAGATTTGGATGACGAATTGAGTGACAATTCTGAACATATCGGTCAAGATACGGTGGCACTAAGAGAGTGCGAGTAAGCTCATACACGATGGCTATGACCGCACCACAGTAGTCACGCCGTGCACAAGTGCTTGATCATGGCGTGCTGAAGCGGGTGATATTGTGGCGGGGGTCGGAGGTTAGAAGAGACCTAGATGGATACGCTCCATGTTATCGCTGCTGGGCAGCAAGAGCCTATAGACGTGTGATGACAAATAAACATAGAAAAAGTACTTTGACCGATGATACTCTTACATGATTCTCTTTGATGATACACTTTTGTGAAACTCATATATTGCACTCTTGCTTGATAAACTAAAGTCAAAATTAAAATAATTAAAAGATTTCAACCAACACAACTTTGAGTATTACATGATTATAGCCGAAAGTTGCACACACGAGGACGTGTGAATTGTCAGGATAGCCGTGTCGAAGATAATAGTAATATTTAGTATTAATTTTGAATGTTAACCGATAAGTATCAAAATAAAGACAGAGTTGTTCTATACTGAAATACCAGAGTTACTACTGACAGTAAGGTCTGAGGTAAGGATTGCCTCTACCGAGCATGGCCCGAGAGTGTTGTTCAGTAAACAGTGTTGAAAGTGTTCACTGACAGATCTAAATGACGGTGTCAAACATGAGAACCGAACTGACGTGTAAGATGAAATATGAGAGATCTTTCTCTTTTCCGGTTTGGCGGTCGTGGTGTATAGACGTGTTGCGAGACTGTTTTAATCTGAACAATAATCACTTCGGGACATGCTTTGCTGCCAGAATATAGTTAAATAAAGATGAATAATAACGTTTCTCCGACACATCTATGTTCATCTATGCTTAAGATATTTCTGGATCAGTATTGTCAATTTCACTTTCTATCTCTGTAGTATTGCCTGTCTCTCTTTAAAGAATTTAGTTTGACCCCAAAAGTAGGGCCCAAAACATTTTTGAACTGATTGCCTAAGCAAACAGCTGGTAGGTCATACAAAAACAAAAATCCAGAATTCTTAACATGCAGAATTGGCAATTGTGGATAAAACTCTTTTGGGCCTCTAACCTAATTAGAAAAGGAAATAACCTGACTTTTCATTTTGAAACGTGTCATATTGCAAACATGAAAGCTCCCAATTGTTATTTCCAAGTGTCGCATCGCAGCAAGTTAAGTTGGCTCGAGCGAGTGAAAAATGTTAGTATATAAATCCACTGGATTTTAAATCTTTTTTTTGTGCTGTTTTGCTCAACAGCTTGAGTTCTTTTCTCAATATTTTTACTAAACCTGCTTGCAGGTTGGCCCTTGTACTAAACGTACAAATTCATTATAAATAAATCGAATTATTCTTCAGCGGATGAACACAATTCCCCCCCTCGCTAGCATCCAAGGGCATAAATGTTACCCTCTGGTCTAGCATTGGAAAAAGCTGCAAAGAAGAGAGAGAATTTCCTCGCATAAAAGAAGTCGGGATCTGCATTGGCGAGATCTCAGAGAGGACAGTCAAACGACCACCGGCAGACGCGCTTTAGTTTGCCCTCGCCGCGATATTGGCACGGACGTCGGGCCGGATAACCGGAGGGGAAGTTGTGAATTTTTTAGTGCCTACTTCCCAAAGCACAAAAATTGATCGTTTGCTTGCAAACTCTTAATTCTCTTTTTGCCTTTTTATTCGAAATGAAATAAATTTTGATAATATATTATTATTTTTTATTTTTATTATAATATTATATCTATTTAAGGAAAAATAAATTTTTTTTTCGATTAATAATGTGAATAGTGAGTATCGAAATGAATATTATTAAACAGAATTTTGTTAAGATGAACATGTGCTAATTGCTAATATTATTGGAACCATGTGTCGTGAATATAAACTGACGTGAACACGCTTTGAACCAACCGAAACACCTGTATAATAGCACGCGAACTACTAATATTTAATATTTTAGCCCAGCGAGCACTTCTCTTAGACGGATCCTAAATCCCACTCCCACTGCCGACTAAATAGAAGCCGGAAACAACCGCGTGCTCCGCTCTTGAAGAAATTACATAAGCTCGATCGACTTAGCTCGACTTGCAACATTTTTATGTGTTGTTATACGTTATCTGCTACACCTCACTAGGCTGCACATCCGAAAGAAATTTATCAGATTCTTCTCGAACCTTTTCCATTTCATTTAAAAAACAAAAAAAAACTGGTTAAATTTTTTCCATTTGAGTATGGAAACCCATGTTGTTCTCAACAACTACAGCTCTAGATTTTTCAATGTTCGATTCATCAAAAACAATATCTCAAGAAATTAAAAATTTCTTATTATTCACATTCTATACTTTTACACCCGACTAGTATCCATTTTCATAATTTTTAAAATATGATATTTTATATCAATGTGCTTTGAAGGTTTGTGACACGGGGGGTTGTTTGCAATACTTACACAGCCCTCATTGTCTTCTAACAAATAAGGTTAAATTTAAACATTTTAACAAATACCCCGAAGTATCTACGCAATCAATGAAAAGGTCATTATAGTTAAGATTCTTCTTAAGTATCTCAAAACTCTCTTTAAGCATAGCCACAGCTCATTATTTTTATTTTGGCTATATCGACTTAACAAATTAACGGATGCACTTTTATCTGATCTTGTCATTAATGCATTATGTACATTAGGCATCCAATTAGACTGGCACGGTGACTCACATTTCTCGTTAGAGTTGAATGCATCGTGATAAGTTTGCTTGGAAGTGGTCAATTCACAGAATTACATTCATCCATTTTAAATTTTAATAACACGTTTTCAGGCCCGTTTTCCCATCTTGCCGACAACATTACAATCTAGATTATCTAGCCGATAAGAGGAATTTGATTTTCTTGTCTTGTCACCGCTGTATCGCTATCTTCAGCTCCTTTCTCTTCTCTTTGAAGGCCGAGGCGTATAGGTCCCTCAGCGGTGAGGATCTCAGTCTTTGCGACCATCGTCTTGCTGCATGACATTCCCCCCAAGGCTTTGCTTTCTCCTCGTTCCACCATACTACAGGTCGATGTCTGTTCCGTCCTCTGCGTGCCTTTGCCATGGAGACCGACGAAGGACAGCGGCAGTACGCCGTCACCGGTGGAGTCCCACAGGGCTCAGTCCTCGGGCTGAAACGTCATGTACGACGGAGTACCACGACTGAGCCTCTCCGAAGGAAATAAAATCATTGGTATTGCGGACGATATCGCCCTGGTAACGGTGGGGAAGAAACTGGAGGACACTATCGCGAAGTGCAGTGCAGCAGCCGATATGGTTATCGAGGGGCTTACGCAAAACGGCATGGTCACCTCCAGAATTATGTACGGCTGCGTAGTGTGGGCAGCATCAATGGACGTACCATCCTACAGCCGAGGATGCAATTCCAGCTATAGGCGATGTGCTCTCCGAGTCGCTTCCTGCTTCCGCACGGTGTCGGAAGATGCTGCTCTGGTCGTCGCAGGCATGATCCCCCTCTGCTTGTTAGCAGCGGAGCGCCAAAGTGGCGCCACAGTCAACAGAGGTCTGCGAGATGACACGATCGGGAAATGGCAACACGAATGGGAGCGCGCAAGCAGCGGAAGATGCACGCACTGACTGATTCCCGAGCTAAAACCTTGGTTAGAGCGCAGTCATGGACAGGTAGTCTTCTACTTGGCCCAAGTACTAACAGGGCATGGTTGTTTTAAAGCCTACCTGTACCGCTGAAGGCACGAGCCAGACCCATATTGCGATCACTGCGGAGAGGGGCTATGGAGGACGTGGAGCATGCGGTATTTCACTGTCCGCTCTACGAGCGGGAACAATAAGTGTTCTTCCAATGAAGTGGAATACACTATTATGTCGTCCATATAGACAAAACAATCTTTATAGATTAAATCTTCCAAAAGGTTGTTCATACAACAAAGTTGCAGGAGCATTTTTAAGTCCAAAGGCATTCGAGTATACTCGTAATGGCCATTTTTCGTTGAAAAAGCGGTCTTTGGAATTGAATCAGAATTCATTTGAATCTGCTGAAAGCCTTTTGCTAGATCAATGGTAGTGAAATATTGACATTTTCCAAGTTTGTCTAATATATAACCCATTACCGGAATAGGGTATTTATCGTCAACTGTGATTTCATTGAGATTTTGATGGTCAATGACTATTCTAAATTTCTGTTTTCCTGATGCATCATTTTTTTTTGGTACAAGGCCTATCTCCAGCACTGCGGAAAATTCCTGCCAGGAATTTGCTAGTTATTTCGTTTGTGTGGAATGTAACTCTGTTCTTTGTAAAGGCCTATCTCCAGCACTGCGGAAAATTCCTGCCAGGAATATGCTAGTTATTTCGTTTGTGTGGAACGTAACTTTGTTCTTTGTAAACAGTGTCAATTGTGGAATTTCAAATTAAAATCTAATTAAGAACTGATTGTTTTGGTGGCGGCATATATTGTTGCAATAAAAGGCGGAGATAAAGCGCAAACGGAGGCGCCACAAATATTGGGTGAACTCTTACTATCTGCACAATTAACATATATGATGCGAGTATGCCCAAGGGAATATAGCGGCACGGTTGGAATTGAAAGCCCAGCAGATACTGATGCTGAAGCCTTTCGTGGTCGGTACAGGATTACCCCAAATTTTTAAGAAACAATGTAGAAGAATGAACTCTGCAGCCGGGTCAGTAACTTGGCAAATTCAATCTGCTGGTGTGCGCCAATAATAAAGAATTTTATTAGTAATTTCCATATTTCTTTATTTATTATTATCATGCTGCTGCACCTTCATGTATAGAAGATTTGTAATTTCGACCTTTTTTTTTGTTTTGCACTCAGTTTTTGGCTCCATCTCTGATTATTTGATATTCGGATTATTCCTTGTTCTATCATTTCCTTGATTTGTTTTTCTACTTTTTCGTCATATGCTTGTGGCTATTTGTAAGGTCGTTTATAAATGGCATCCTCATGTTTGGTTTGAATGACATGCTTAATAGTACTGTTGAAAGTCTAATTTTCACTTTCTCTGTGCTTTAAGTCGCTAAACTCAAATAGGATTTTGGTTAATTTATTTCGTTCTTCTTCATTGAGATGTTCTAACCTATACTGATTACATTCTTTAAGTTTGTTTTCAATTGCGAAATTAAAAGGCTTATCCTCTGTAAGAGGCGGGTCAAGGCAATCAATCGCGGTATCTTCTGTAAGAAGTGGATCAAGGCTATTAAAAGCGGTATTGTCCGTTATATCTTCATGATTGTATCTCATGATAAACTGATACTCGTTTAGAATTACAATTTCTTCTTTGTGATTGATTGTTGCTTCACAAGCCTCAAGCTATTCTCTACCTAGTAATACATCGTAATTTTCTGAAAATTCGTAGATATAAAATTTTTGGTGTAACGGACAAGATACTCGGGGCTAAGGAAATACTTTGGTTTAAATTAACATTTCCATTTATTTGTTTTTAAGTTATTACAATTCATAATTGGTAATCCGGTATCTATTACAAATTTGAGAAATTGATTATTCATTATTAATCGAATGAAGGGGTTTCTTTTGATTCTGGTTCCGAGGCTCCCATAATGTGGCATATGTTAAATGTGCTAGTTATGTCAATAAGATTAAGGACTATATTTCGAATAAGTCCGGTCTAAAATGGTGCTGTCTGTCTTGTCGCGATGCTGAATTAAAAATGAAAAAGTTCATGAGGCAGACAAGGCTTGGTTTTAATACACTCCGCACTGCGTTTAGCAAATTGCAAACAAAAATTCAGGCTTTGAAGGATAAATTTACAAATTTAAAATTTTTAGAGGAGTCTTCCAAGCCTTCTGAATCCCTTGAGAATCTTTTGCCACCCTCATCTCGCCATCTCTATATACCAGCTCAACCTTTAATTTCTGGTTCTGAAACTCCCACTAACTTGAATAAGATTAATCCTGATAATGATCTTCAACAACTAGCTTTTTTATAAATTAAATTTTTGAAATTAAATAAAGCAGCTAAACTTCTTGCCAGTGATTTTGACTCAAGTACTGAATTGCTCAGTCAATTTAGTTTTGAGTCAACATCGAATCATCGCAGTGATGATTTGGCTGTTTCCTCCAATGCTATCGCATCTAATATGCATTCTCTTAACACCAACTTACTTCTCCCTTCATTAGACGCGCCTCCTACACTTTCTATATCAGACTACTTTAAGGTATTTAGAAATATACACCCACAGGAGGCGATTAACAAGCCTGTCTCAGAAAAAAGGTTAAGAGTATCCTTAGGGCCGTTTTCTCATCTTACTTTCAAATCCTACTGTACTAAAAGGGCACTTTACCCTAAAAGCAGGCTTTTTCTTTTTTCGTTTTCTCATCTTGGTTTTAAGATGACAATTGGAATATCTGACAATATGGCATTCCTTTGCCTCAAAATGGGTCACACTATTTAAAAATGGGCAACACTTTTCAAAAAATGTTGGCGCCAAATTTGAAATCTATAAATTTTAATCCGAATTGTGTCTAGTTCTTAGAGACTGTAAGAGCTAGAGCAACCAAATTTGGCACACAGACTTCTACGAGTGTGTAGCAGATCAAGAGCGTTTCAAATTTTTGCCACGGCACCGACCGCCACCGCAAATCACAAACGAAATCCATCAAACCCACAGTTTTTAAGGTTGGACTCTCTTCTTGGTAAATAACGTTTTGCATTATTATTATCTTTTGTTCTTAATATCATCATTACCAAGTACATATAACGGTAATTAATGCAGTTTAAGTTTTTTAAGAATCTCATACGCCTAAAAGTATGCAGTAATTTTAACTCCGTTCCGCATTGCCATTAGCAACACTAAAATAATCTGAGTAGGCGAGTGTTTAGCCTTTAAAGGGTGGATGAACCGCCCTTTAATTTATAACCTGCCTTCAACTAAATTTTTGACAAGAAAATCAAATTGCTCTTATCAGCTAGTTTAACTAGATTGTAATGTTGTAGGCAACGTGAGAAAACGGGCCTTAATAGTTTTTTTGTTTCTTTACTCCATAACCCTTTTTAAAGGGATTAAGATACAATCCATAACCTTTTCGATAGGGTTTTAGATACATGCCCTCTCCCATGATAACTCCTTCCATTTTCTTATTGTGACGCTTACTCTCATCCAACTGCTGTTAATTGCTTTAGCAATGGCTGCTTTACCAGAGGCTAGACTACCTAAGGCGCTTAGTGCAGTCAGAATTGGAAACAGTGGTAAAAAGCCTCCAACTTTGGGAACATTAATTACACGTGGGATTCTAACATTTTTCTTACGACCCATTGATTTGTGTACTGCTTTGCGTGCAATCTTAATTGCATTCATAATATCTAATGGTTTTTGCTTTTTCAATGTACGGTTAGCATCATTAACAACAGACGCTAAACTCTTCATTTTCTTCTTTTCACGTCTCTTCACCCTCTTCTTAAGTCCCATTCCAAATTTTTTCTTAGACTTCATGATATTGGTTACGAAATATGCTGATGCCCTTTCGCTGAGGCTACTGTCTTTCGCCTTCACACGTTCCCAAGCCCTATTGAGTAATACTGTATCTGCCTTATGACGTTCACTCAAATCCTTGTGTTGCTCGTATGCAATATCATGTACTCTGCAAGCCTCGTCCAATGGGTTTATCCCGCGATCACCCCGCTTTAATCGTTTTTCTAGCTTTGTACCAGGACCGCAGAAATTATAGCCGGGAAGGTGTGCCTCAACCGGTAACACGTTAATTAATTTGTTGACAAGACCACTGCCCTGTTTACTGTTTAAATTATGACTGATATGATTATAAAAACGTTTCCCCATTTTATGCTTGTTTAATCTTCAATTGTTTCTCATTGAATGAAGACACTGCAATAAAATATGCGCTTAATAAAGCAAAAACAAAAAATCTTTGTTAGAAATATTGATGATGGTGCTGCTGTGAAAAAACTAGCTCCACGTCATAGTACTCTCTTAGCCAACACAATAAGAGCACTTATTGTTGGTCCATCAAACTGTGGTAAGACCAATCTAATGTTCAGTCTAATTGAGAGTCCGAATGGGTTGAAATTTGAAAATATTTATGCATTTTCAAAGAGTCTATACCAGCGATGCTCAAAGCTGCCTTATGGATGTGCACGCACCAATACAAATAAAGAAAATCACACGCACACATGTAACGAACTTTTTTTTTATTTCAATGAGTGCACGGAAAAAAATAATAACATGTTTCTAAAAAAATGAAAAATGTTTTTTTAATGTTTTTTCAAAAGCTCATCAATATCTATTTTAATTTTAGTTTTTATATGAAATTGGCTCTTTTTTAATGAAATTGATCTTTTTTAAAATTTGTTTTATCGCATTTCTATTTTGTTTAGTAGCAACAGTACACACGTTAATGTTTTTGTTTTCCAGTGTACAGAAAACGAAAAGACAACAACAAAATACATTCGGAATAATGACAGCAAAAAATTGTTTTTGTTTTGCCAGCAAAGAATCTTGACGGAAAGCGAGAAGTCAAAAATTGTTATTGTTTTACCAGTAACAAATTTTGACGGAAAACGAAAAGTGAAAAATTGTTTGTGTAATTTGCAATGTGTAACAGAACCTTACCAGTGTGTAAGCTCACACACTTCCATATGACATGTGCAATACAAAAACAAATGTGCGTCGTGTGCATAGGCTCTGTACACCTCTGGTCTATACCAACCCAAATATGATTACTTGGAAAAGCTCATCAAACCAATTAAAGGTATGGGTTATCAGTTTTACCACCCAACAAAGCCAAAAATAATTCTATTATGATTTTTGATGATGTTGCATGTGAAAAACAAGATAATATTCGATCATATTTCTGTATGGGGCGACACAAGAATATTGATTCATTTTATTTATGTCAAACTTATACCCATATACCAAAACATCTTATACGTGGTTTGTGATTATTATGTTTAAGCAAGATGATCTAAATATGCGGCATTATATATCGCGATCATATCAGTACGGACATGACTTATGATTCATTCATGAAAATTTGTCCTTGTGTTATCATTTCCTTGATTTGTTTTTCTACTTTTTCGTCATATGCTTGTGGCTATTTGTAAGGTCGTTTATAAATGGCATCCTCATGTTTGGTTTGAATGACATGCTTAATAGTACTGTTGAAAGTCTAATTTTCACTTTCTCTGTACTTTATGTCGCTAAACTCAATTAGGATTTTGGTTAATTTATTTCGTTCTTCTTCATTGAGATGTTCTAACCTATACTGACAACATTCTTTAAGTTTGTTTTCAATTGCGAAATTAAAAGGCTTATCCTCTGTAAGAGGTGGGTCAAGGCAATCAATTGCGGTATCTTCTGTAAGAAGTTGATCAAGGCTTTTAAAAGCGGTATTGTCCGTTATATCTTCATGATTGTATCTCATGATAAACTGATACTCGTTTAGAATTACAATTTCTTCTTTGTAATTGATTTTTGCTTCACAAGCCTCAAGCTATTCTCTACCTAGTAATACATCGTAATTTTCTGAAAATTCGTGAATATAAAATTTTGGTGTAACGGACAAGATACTCGGGGCTAAGGAAATACTTTGGTTTAAATTCATATTTCCATTTATTTGTTTTTAAGTTATTACAATTTAAAATTGGTAATCCGGTATCTATTACACATTTGAGAAATTGATTATTAATCGAATGAAGGGGTTTCTTTTGATTCTGGTTCCGAGGCTCCGATAATGTGGCACATGTTAAATGTGCTGGTTTTGTCAATAAGATTAAGGACTATATTTCGAATAAGTCAGGTCTAAAATGGTGCTGTCTGTCTTGTCGCGATGCTGAATTAAAAATGAAAAAGTTCATGAGGCAGACAAGGCTTGGTTTTAATACACTCCGCACTGCGTTTAGCAAATTGAATACAAAATTTCAGGCTTTGAAGAATAAATTTACAAATTTAAAATTTTTAGAGGAGTCTTCCAAGCCTTCTGAATCCCTTGAGAATCTTTTGCCACCCTCATCTCGCCATCTCTATATACCAGCTCAACCTTTAATTTCTGGTTCTGAAACTCCCACTAACTTGAATAAGAATAATCCTGATAATGATCTTCAACAACTAGCTTTTTTATAAATTAAATTTTTGAAATTAAATAAAGCAGCTAAACTTCTTGCCAGTGATTTTTACTCAAGTACTGAATTGCTCAGTCAATTTAGTTTTGAGTCAACATCGAATCATCGCAGTGATGATTTGGCTGTTTCTTCCAATGCTATGCATTCTCTTAACACCAACTTACTTCTCCCTTCATTAGAATCGTCTCCTACTTTTTCTATATCAGACTACTTTAAGGTATTTAGAAATATACACCCACAGGAGGCGATTAACAAGCCTGTCTCAGAAAAAGGTTAAGAGTATCCTTAGGGCCGTTTTCTCATCTTACTTTCAAATCCTACTGTACTAAAAGGGCACTTTACCCTAAAAGCAGGCTTTTTCTTTTTTCGTTTTCTCATTTTGGTTTTAAGATGACAATTGGAATATCTGACAATGTGGCATTCCTTTGCCTCAAAATGGGTCACACTATTTAAAAATGGGCAACACTTTTCAAAAAATGTTGGCGCCAAATTTGACATCTATAAATTTTAATCCGAATTGTGTCTAGTTCTTAGAGACTGTAAGAGCTAGAGCAACCAAATTTGGCACACAGACTTCTACGAGTGTGTAGCAGATCAAGAGCGTTTAAAATTTTTGCCACGGCACCGACCGCCACCGCAAATCACAAAAGAAATCCATCAAACCCACAGTTTTTATACCCGTTACTTAAAAATTAAGTAAAAGGGTATATTGTATTCGTGCAAATGTGCGTAACAGGCAGAAGGAGGCGTGGCAGACCCTATAAAGTATATATATTCTTGATCAGCATCAACAGCCGAGTCGATATAGCCATGTCCGTCTGTCCGTCCGCCCGTCTGTCCGTCTGTGTGAGCGCCTAGATCTCAGAGACTATAAGGGGTAGAGCAACCAAATTTGGTACACAGACTTCTATAAACCCCACGCAGATCAAGTTTGTTTTAAATTTTCGATCGGACCACTATATCATATAGCTGCCATATGAACGATCGGTCATAAATCAAGTTTTAGTATGAAAAACTCTTTTGTTTTCTGGGATATCTCAACCAATTTGACAGGATATGTATTTAAGTTGGTTTTATACATCCTGACCAAAATTGATTCAAATCGGTCCACTATATCATATAGCTGCCATACGACT
>JAWNLU010000699.1:0-14169 GCA_035042165.1 Drosophila kuntzei | reverse complement strand
GAGGGCTGCACGGATACATTCAAAACGGCAAATGAGACGTTCATTCTCAACTGAATCGAATGAATGCTCATCCGAACTCCACTGAATGAAATGAGTGCTTTCGATTACTGAGCACCTAAACCTTCGCATTCAAAAAATGACGAGCGAATTGAATTACGAAATATCTGAAAAAAACGAGTAAGAGGAACGAAAAAAAATGAAATAAATGTATGATAGCCTTAAGTGATTGTCCGTCCAACTATCGCTAGTCAGAGCATATCCATAGCATTTATACTTCTCAACATCTGCTTTAACTGGCTTAAAGTGCTTTTGGTACAGCGATGCAACGTTCCTTGAAACTGTCGTTGAGCACGGCAACAGATGGTCGACGTCCACGTTTGGACCATAGGTAGCTCCCACATTAATGAGGAACTTGCAAAACTCTTTTAGACCAGTATCACCAATCAGTTTAAATGGACGACAATTTGTGATAATCCATTCTGTGGCAATAGTGGTGGCCAGCTTTTTTGATTTAGGATTAATCTCTGCTTATTATAGTTGTATTCAGAGAACACTATTGTATTTTGAGAATCTGTGCGTCGTTCATTTCGTTCATTCCGGGTTTCACTCGATTCCGTTCAATTGAATACTCAAATTATCACAACGAATGAGTATTCAATACAATGAAAACCGGAACACAGAATTCATAGCACTCAGTGAACTGAATACAACTAATGAAGACTCAGAGAAGCTTTAAGTTTGAATGTATCCGTGCAGCCCTCTAATACGTTGCATGCTACACCACTTCTATCTAACGGCATAATATCTTTTGTATTATTATCTATTCCTAACCGTATTATAATATATATTATACAACTACCGGCTCTGAGAAATAAGGCCCCAAAGAAATAGGGCCCCAAAAAAAAATGAAATAAGGCCCCAAAAATTTATACAGGAAACAACAACAACGATTTTTGTGAAATTTGGGGTGTTATTTCCTTTTTTAGGGCCTAATTTCCTAATTAAAATTGGGTTCTTATTTCAAATGAAATAAGACCCCAAAAATAAAAAATGAAATAGGGCCCCAAAACTAAAATTTGGGCATTATTTCATTTTTTTAATATTGATATTAAATATCAAGATCCCTAAAAGAAATCCTACGTCAGCTATCCTATCTCATCTAAACGCTGCATGGTTCCAAATAAAGAAAATAGTTTAGCACATATTAAACGTTACAAACAATTTAATAATGAACAATAAAAAATCCATAAGGACGAAGCAAAAGAAAAACTAACATATAAACAGGTTCATATTAAATAAATGGTACCACAATTGATGGCTATTAATTGCAATAAATTTTGTTTAACTATGCATAAAATTACTACTAATTATATTTATAAGGGCATACAATAGTAATATATAAATAAAGGACAATTATTTATATATAAATATATGAATTAAAATATTGATATAAATAGTTAAATATACATATTAATAACGTATAATGCTATATATAAATTTAGTATTTTCCATTGATTGAAAATATATAAATATATTGCAATATACAAAAGATACTTTTATGGCATTTTTCATAATTGAGAATTAATATCTTTTAATGTAGCATAAGCAAAAGCTTTTAACAGCTGTGCAGCAGCATTAAGAGAGACACTGCAAGAGCAACAACATAAATCAAGCGCAAAAGAGAAGCTTTGTGCGAGAGCGCTTTGTTTACATCGTCAATATATGTATATCAACAACAGAGAATGAAAGCTCACTTACAGCATGTTCCCGCGTAGAAAGATCTTTCTCAGCTGGTGTATGTGTGTGTGTGTGGGTGTAGGCGTGACGTAGATAAGCTGTGGGATTTAAGTTAAACTTGCGTGGCCTGTCAAAAGCTGACTGCTACAGCACATATAGAGCTTGAGCTTTTATGCTCAATGCCAAATATAAATATGAACAATGTTATTATTGGCAATTAACAATAAATAAAGCCATGCTAATGGTAATTACAACTCATGCACATTATTGCCAATTGACTTAGATTGCTTTGCTAATATAAATTGCAGGGGTTATGTATGTTTTTATCTCTCTTTGCATAGTTACATATACCGCCTTTGCAATTGATGGAACAAAACACTCACTTGGTCCAAACATACATGAAGTTATCAATTAACTGAATTAGCATCACAATGGCACAATGTAGGTGGCTGAAGGCTAAACGAAAGAATTTAAAGAGCAAAAACAATTAACACTAGGACAAACACAAAACACAGACATCAATTCGGCATACAGCTGCGGTCATCCATAATTTTGTGAAGTTTCTTCCAAATTGCGAAGCTGCCACACAATCCTGACCAGAACGTCTAACACAACGAGTGGGATCGAAATTGCATCACTCCGTTGGCTACATCTGCGCCGAGTTTTAATAATTTGCCACTCTTAATTGTGTGCTTACTTCACGAAAAACCGGGAGCGAGAACAAATATATAACGGCAGCCTCCCCGATATCCGAGCGTTTGCACGGCCATACCAGAATGGCAGCTTGATCGAGCTCATGCATCTGGCAGAAGAATTCGAAGAGCTGGAGCGCGACAGAGAGAAACTCCGACAACAAAGTCGACACAACCATTCACGTCTGATGGCAATAGAAGAACCAAGAGCAACTGGAACTACTGCTCCCTGTACTCATTGCATGGAGAATACAAAAACACGTCCACAACCTACGCCCAGGTCGTTTTCGGGACCCCCAACATACGTATCCAACCCGACACAAGCATGCAGAAGATGTGGACACGAGGGACGAATAGGAATTCGTACAGTCCAGTGCTGACGACCGGGAAACGACCGCCGGCGTCCAGCTCCCAGGGGCGAGCGGATGCCGATAGAAGCAGCTCCACAACATTAGTCGGAACTCTGAAGGACGAGGGTCACCATCTGTCAGCAACAGTTCAAATTGGGAACAAATTTTACAACGCTACCATCGACACCGGTGCAACGAGCAGTTTCGTGAGCGAGAAACTAGCTGTGACGTTTTGCGAAGAAGGATTTGAACGGGGAGCTACACAAGGACAGATACGGCTGGCAGACGGTCGTTCTAGTGGAGTGACTGAACATGTGATGGTCCAGATCAAACTCGGGAACAAAGAGGTTGAACTACCACTACTAATTCTGCCAGGAGTCATCGACGAATTAGTACTGGGATGGGATTTTTTATCCCATATGGGAACCATTCTCGAGTGTGCTGGAATGCAAGTCGTTATACCAACACGCCGACCAACACTCTCAGTAGTCAACATTGAACAGGTACGAGAACAAACAACACGAGAGCAAGAAACACAGGAGCAAGTAACACAAGAGCAAGATACACAGGAGCAAGTAACACAAGAGCAAGGAACACAAGAGCAAGGAACACAAGAGCAAGGAACACAAGAGCAAGGAACACAAGAAGCAACCACGCAGAAACAAGCAAGGCTGCAAAAGGAGCAGATAAAGTCTACAACAGCACTGGAACAACCCACGGAAGACAATCAAGGACAAACGAGTAACGGCGGAACGAGTAGTGGACCCTTAAATGCGGAGGCGGCTATCAACCAATTCCTGAAACAGGAAATAGCCGCATTTGCAACAATGACTGGAACATCACCGATCACGGAGCACCGAATCGTAATTCACGACGACCGCCCAATAAAACAACGATACTTTCCAAAGAACCCAAAGATGCAGGAAGAAGTCAATAAGCAGATTGATGAGAATAAACTCGAATTTCACAACTAAGACAAACTCATAATTGTGACTTTAAATCAATGTAAATGTTCTCGGCAGAAATAAATAAGCTATCTCTGAAGGAAATAAAATTGTTGTGCAGTGCCAATAAACTAAAGACAAGCGTCACAAAGATCACACTACTGCAGCGTTTACAAGGTGTTCCTGTACAACAAATAAAACAAAGTTTAATTAAACTAAACTACAAAATGGATAAAATCAAAGAGGATAAACAAAATGCAGTGGAAACTAATAACAACAACGAGATGCCACCAAATGAAGAAGACGCTGGAAAATTGGATACATACAATGAGATAGGCGACGGCGTGGCGGCGATCGAAAAATTGAACGACGACGCCAACGAAGACGACGCTACAAATACATACAATTTCAAAAATGGCGAAATTGTGGTGAAAAGTGGCAAAGAATCCAAAGATGCAGGAGGAATTAAATAAGCAGATAGATGAACTGCTATCAAAAGGATGTATAGAAGCATCTAATAGTCCACACAGTGCTCCAATCGTCATGGTTAAAAAGAAGACAGGCAAGTGGAGACTATGCGTCGAATTCCGGCAGTTAAACAGCAGATCAGTCAAGGACGGTTATCCTTTGCCCAGAGTCCACCACATCCTGGATCAACTGACGGAGGCGCATTACATCACCGGTCTCGACCTTAAGGATGCCTACTGGCAAATACCAATGGAGAAGTCCAGTCGACCAATGACAGCATTTACCGTACCCGGCAGGGGACTTTTCCAATGGAAAGTAATGCCGTTCGGGGTCCATTCGGCACCAGCAACTTTCCAACGGGCGTTGGACCGAGTCATTGGCCCAGAAATGCTGCCACATGCCTTTGCCTACGAACGAAATATGTATATATATACATATATAGAGCGAGCACGGACATCGAGGAAAGATTGGAAAAAAATATATATATGTAGGATTGACAAATTATAATGTTTATTTATAGGTTGATTTCACAAATAAGTGTAGCTTAACGATAATGAGTTAATAATTAATAAATTTAACCACTTCTTGGGCTGAACAAAAGACTTTAATGAACTTGCAACTTATTTTCAAACTTGCTGCTTGCAACTCTCAGCGACGACTCAATGACGACTCTCTCACGACTATCAAACGACTATCAAACGACTGACTCTATTCGTGAGTCACTGATCTTTTCTTAACATTAAACTTAAAAATGAACTAGTTCACAGAATGTAAAAAGAGCAATGCCAAATCAACTTTGTCGATACAGTATGCTGTTACTTAAAATAAAGGGTACGCTGTTCTCTACTTATTCCCACAATCCTACATATATATCGGAGGCTTGGATATAGAACCAATGAATTGAACATGGAATACACAATGAAACCAAGAATAATTTTGAGACCAATAACATACAACTCGGCCCACTGTGCCACTGGTTATTGCGTACAACGCGGGAAACAAAAAGTGCAAAACAGCAGTGGCCGAGAAGTCAGCGCTAAGACGTTTTGTTGTTGTGTGAACAGACTCAAGATTTGTTGTTTCCGCTGCGTTCAGAAGCCTTTTGCCGAAAATTATGGTATGCAATTGTCGCTGTCACGGCGTTCATTGCCCTTCGTTGACACAACTGATTTCAAACGTTTTGTTGGGATGTGCAGTGCATTTTGCTTGCATAGAAACAGCATAAAAATGGAATTGCTGTGACACGTCATGGCGAGAGCCTTAATTGTTGTTGTCATTACGTCCAGTGGCCCTTTGCTGAAACAGCGCAGTCAATGTTGTTGCGGGGATAATTTGTAGTGAGAAAATCAACAACCAAGTGCACATACATATGTTTATCATTTGTTCTCAGAAGAAAGAGGAGAGTGTGAGGAACATTATTGTTCCCCACAACATCTAGTCATACGACCCCTGTTCAGCGACGCCCATGGGCAAAACGACGTTAGCTGAACGGTGAGCGCAGCGTCGTTAAATGACTGCTGAGAGCAGCGACTGCTGAGAGCAGCGACGCTGGCTGAATGGTGAGCGCAAGTGCCGTTAGTTTTGCCAAGATAACATATAAAAGGCGCATGCAAGCAGAGAAGAGGAACTTAGACGTGAGACAGATGCAACTCAAGCGAGCACGAGAACACCGACGAGACCAACTTATACTGACTTATACTGAAAATATCCTTGCTATAGCACGATAAAGTCAACAATTCTTGCTGTCGCAGGACTCTCGTAGACACTCTTTGCTGTCGCAAGAGTTACTAGAAATATTCTTGCTCTCGCAGAATATATCCTTGCTGTGCGGGATACCAGTTCGATATCATTGTTGTCACAGGATATAAATTAAGCTTTTATTTTATACTTAATTATTGTTGCACAGACACTGAAAAGCTAATTTATTTACCCGTTTCACATTTGGTCGTGGAAATCCAAAAATCAGGCACATTCAAATGTGAGTGAATGAGGCAAATGTTAGTGCTCGTGGAAATAGCCTATTAAAGCACAAGTGCATGAAATAATGATTACAACTCGTAGTCAAAAGCTGAGCTGGATATTCAACTTCCTTTGTGCAAACACAACAAAAAGTTTCAGACTCCTGCCTCTGAAATTGCCTGTCACCACTTCTATCTAACGGCATAATATCTTTTGTATTATTATCTATTCCTAACCGTATTATAATATATATTATACAACTACCAATTTCAAAACTAATCACTCAAAAAAAATAAACAAACTCACAAATATAACGATATATCATAAGCAAATTTTGGAACCACACAACATTTATCCGAGATAGGGCTATTAACAAATATTCGTTGTAGAAAAAGATAAGAGAAAATAAAGTCGATAGGGAACTCAGTATAAGTATCTTTCAGCTATAGCGGCAAGTACTAGTAGCTTTCAGCCACTAACTTGTCTCCAGCGAATAACTGAAATTACTTACCAAATTCGGAGATTTATATTGTTGCGCACAACGAAATTAAATAGATATAGAATTTGAAATAGAAATGTAATTTGTTAACAATGCTTCGATCAACACCTTAGTGCAGAAGTTATTGTTCCAGTGAAGAAATATAGCAAAGAGAAACGCACCAGCAAAGAGTACTATATTCTTCCGGCAATAACCTGCAGTATTAAGTTCAGCATCGATACAATTACTTTACAGAGTATAGGGATTAAGATACATTATCAAACCTGCATCAAGTTGACTGGCAGCTAAAAGGTTAAAATCCTTTAAGCAGTTTCCGACGACAACAGAATCAGGTGAAAGATATTGTACTTAAAAGCATCCATTACATGACTATGTGTTCATAGTGTTTGGCAATTCTGCTATTTTGAAGCTAGTTTTGTTCCAGAACACTCACAATAGCCTATATGTTATGAATACTAATAAGATATGGCTTAAAGTTATTTCGAAACTATTAAGGCATCCACCATCTAAATATTCAAAACCAAGACATGGGAGGAAAAACAGGAAGGGATATGAAAACTAAGATATCAAAGTCCAAGGCGTATGCATATAAATACATAGCTTGTAGGTGTTATTGACTTTATCAAATTTTTCTATGTCGAGGTTAAGTCAGCCTAGAACAGCATAATATAACATTATGTTGCTCCGATTTGTAGCGCAACAAGGCTTACAAGCTCGCTAACCTGCCACACGTCTGGGCGCCAAATAAAATAATTATAACTGTAACGAGTAACAAAGAGAATCTTCGGGCAATGAAGCAGATGTTCGTATAACTGAACGAAGGAGTACGCGCTTGCACTTTCGGCTACTATCTGGTCGGATGGGTGTGGGTATTATATTTTTGCCTTCAAGTTATGTTGCTCCATATTATAATTTTTTTATTAAATTCGCGTACTGTTCTTGGGTACAAGGGGAAGAGAATACCTAGGAAGGGGATTAAAGGATAGAAAGGATATAATAAACCCTAGAGAAATACGAAAAAGGGTCAGAAAAGAGATCTACTAACGATTTCGGATTTCTTCATTATTGTGCCGCACGTGTCTGTGCATTCGCCCTCCCAACCATGATCTTGAAATGCCAAAAATATTGATATTAAATATCAAGATCCCTAAAAGAAATCCTACGTCAGCTATCCTATCTCATCTAAACGCTGCATGGTTCCAAATAAAGAAAATAATTTAGCACATATTAAACGTTACAAACAATTTAATAATAAACAATAATAGATCCATAACGACGAAGCAAATGAAAAACTAATATATAAACAGGTTCTTATTAAATAAATGGTACCACAATTGATGGCTATTAATTGCAAACCATGTCGTTTGTGCTTATAAATACATGTGTACATAAGGAAACATAAAATTGTGCAAGTTGCTGCAATGCAAACTGCGCAGCAACAACTGCAATTGAATGTCCGTATATACACATGTATTTGCAAAAATAGCTGCGGCCAAAAAAATAGTGCGTGATTCAATTAATGGGCTAAGACAGTGCTATGAGACTTTCTATGAACAATGTTAATAAAGTTTCTCTCTCTATAATATATTATTTAGAATGATGGAATAAAATGATGGTGTTGGACGGCCCCAACCAAGTCTGCTATCGATGAATTTTGAGACAAATAGTAAGTATTAAGTATTTTATTTCATTTTTATAATATGAGAACTAATGTGTTATTATTCTACAGGCTCCTGCAAGGGTATATCCCAATCAGCCCTCCCCTACCGACGCACAGTGCCGTTATGGCTGAAGCTGTACGCTGAGGAAGTCAAGGATCAGATCAATAAGCTGGGAATGAATGGTCGGAATTAAACTGCGTGATTCGCACGGTGTGACCCAGGTGCATTTTGTTAATGGCAACCATATTTTGCGCATCATGAAATCGGTGGGTTTCAAGTTCGACCTTCCCGAGGACCTGTACCACATGATCAAGAAGGCTGTGGCCATCCGCAAGTATTCAGAGCGCAGCCGCAAGGTTAAGGACGGCAAATTCCGTTTGATTCTGGTCGAGAATTCACCGTCTGGTCCGCTACTACAAAACAGAGACCACAGACCACAAACAGACGACAGAAGCAACAAGGATGGGCACCCAAACTTCTAACACAAACACATAAGCGCGAGAATGTTCACACAAAACAAATACAACACAATTTAAAATTGTAAAAAAAAAATAAATAAAAAACATTAAAACATAAAAACAAGTAAAAAATACGGGGAAATTATTCTGGGAAATTTTGTACAGAAATCGATGAGGAATCCTCGAGGAATTTCCTCGAAAATCATAGATGAATCCTCGAGGCGAAAAAACCATCGAGGAATCGTCGAGGAATTTTCGGCAAAGGTCCGCGCGGATTCCATGACGTTTTATGGCAGGGGAAACATCAAGGAATCGTCAGGGATGTTTCCTTTTTCCTCGACCGTAGGAAATCGTAATGTTAAATTCCTCGACGTTTTTCATACAACTTCCTCAACGATTCATCGAGTGAAATGACTCTTTCCTCGAGGAATCCTCGACTTTTCCTTGACGATTGGAAATGATGGGCCTCGACACATTCGACGCTATAATAGGTTTCGATCTGCTAACGCAGGCAGGTGTAACTTTGAATCTCATGGGTAACAACAGAACATACGGCAACAAGTCGGAAATGTTGAAACACCACCTTTGCGACAGCGTGAACTTCACACGTGTCGATGATATAATAGTCCCTGACATTGTAAAGGGCGTATTAAAAAAAAATGATATTGAAGCGGATTAAGGCTTTTTCGACCTCTAACGAGGCACTGCCCTTCAACACTTCTGTCATTGCCACAATTCGTACCGAGGACAACGAGCCGGTATACTCAAAGCTATATCCATACTCAACAGGTGTAGCAGATTTCGTTAACAACGACATCGCACAATTGTTGAATGATGGCATCATTAGACCATCAAGATCTGCTTACAACAGCCCGGCGTGGGTTGTTGATGAGAAAGGACTAGATGCCAGTGGTAATAAGAATCATCGGCTCGTCATTGACTTCAGGAAGCTAAATGAGCGAACTGTTGCGGACCGTTACCCAATGCCAAGCATTCCAATGATTTTAGCGAATCTGGGAAAGGCAATTTTTCACCACTTTAGATTTGAAATCCGGGTATCACCAGATTTATCTAGCTGAAAAAGATCGTGAGAAAACTTCTTTCTCAGTAAACGGAGGAAAATACGAGTTTTGTCGATTGCCTTTTGGTTTGAAGAATTGTAACGGCTAACGAAGAGACTCTTCGGGCAATGAAGCAGATGGTCGAATAACTGAACGAAGGAGTACGCGCTTGCACTTTCGGCTACTTTCTGGTCGGATGGGTGTGGGTATTGTATTTTTACCTTCAAGTTACATTGCTTCGCTCCTTCTTATACTTATACCCGTTACTTAAAAATTAAGTAAAAGGGTATATTGTATTCGTGCAAATGTGCGTAACAGGCAGAAGGAGGCGTGGCAGACCCTATAAAGTATATATATTCTTGATCAGCATCAACAGCCGAGTCGATATAGCCATGTCCGTCTGTCCGTCCGTCCGTCCGTCCGTCTGTCCGTCCGTCCGTCCGTCTGTCCGTCCGTCCGGACGGTCGATCGGACCACTATATCATATAGCTGCCATATGAACGATCGGTCGTAAATCAAGTTTTAGTATGAAAAACTCTTTTGTTTTCTGGGATATCTCAACCAATTTGATAGGATATGTATTTAAGTTGGTTTTACACATCCTGACCAAAATTGATTCAAATTGGTCGACCATATCATATAGCTGCCGTATGAACGATCGGTCCAAAATCAAGTTGTAGTATGAAAAACTTTTTTGTTTTCCGAGATATCTCAACCAAACTGACAGAATATGCATGATAGTTAATTTTATATATCCCGACCGAAATTGGTCGACTTTATCATATAGCTGCCATAGAACCGATTTGTCGAATTTCAAGTTTTAGTATGAAAAACTTTTTTGTTTATTACGATATCTTAACCGATTTTACAGAATATGCACATAAGTTGGTTTTATACATCCTGACCAAAATTGGTTAAGATCGGTTTACTATATCATATATCTGCCATAGAAAGAATTGGTCGATAATTAAGGATTAGGGTGAAAATTATTGTTGTTTCTGGAGATTTTTCAATCTGGAGAGTTTCTGGAGTTTCTGTCAATCACTCGCTGGTTATGAATTTTATTCTGTCTTATACGTCCTGAATGAATTTGGTCTTAATAGGTTCACTATATCATATAGTGGTCATTGTAACAATCAGGGCGGATGCCCTTTTCTATATTTTAGGAATATTCAATATAGAATAAATGTTTTGTCGAATATTTTTTCGGGTAGTTATTACATTAAAGTACTTTTAAGGGGTTAACTTTGTTTTCAGTTATCATTATAAACTTAGAGTTTTTATATCTTTAGAATCTAAAATTCGGAAAAGACTTTATATGTATTCAAAGAAGTAACGGGTATCCTACAGTCGGGAGCTCGACTGTAGCCTTTCCGACTAGTTTTTTATTAAATTCGCGTACTGTTTTCGGGGTACAAGGGAGGTGAGAATATATAGGAAGGGGATTAAAGGATACAAAGGATATAATGGTCACTAGAAAAATACGAAAAGGGACAGAAAAGAGATCTACTAACGACTTCGGATTTCTTCATTATTTTTCTGCACATGAATGTGCCCTCGCCCTCCCAACCATGATCCTGAAATGGCAAAATATTATTATTAAATATTAAAATCCCTAAAAGATCCTACGTCAACTATCCTATCTCATCTAAACGTTGCATGGTTCCAAATAAAAGAAAATTAGCACATATTAAACTTTACAAACAATTTAATAATAAACAATAATAAATAAGCAAAAGGAAAAAACTAACATGTAAACAAATTCATAATAAATAATTAATTGCTATAAGTTTTTGTGTAAATATGCATAAATCGAAAAATTATTACTAATTACTAAGGGAAAGTGGTTCGTCCCATCTAGTACTAGACCTCCACACGTTTTGCAGAATGTTTTCGGAGCGAATAATGAAGAATCCTAAAGACATGACCATACTCAGAACTGATACTAAAAACTCAATACTATCAGTGTCTAGGACGTGTGTCCGGTAACTTGGTGAAATTCGATATTTCTTAGCTTAATTGGTTGTTTTTCTGTTTTTCTATTGATATCTTTATTTTGTCTATCTCTTATGTGTTGGTTTATTAACTTATTTGTTAGTTGGTCTTATTTGAGTAAGTGGGATGTTATTTGCTAATATAATTAAGGGAGCTGCCATATATTCGATGTCCTCGGTTGTGATCTCCTGCGACGCAGTTGGTTGGTGCTTATCTCGACAGGCAGTACATCGTTCTAGCCGTAAAGTGCATTGTCCTGATCTGCGTACTACTAGACTGTGCTAACTTCCGCAGGTCCATTCCAGAATTTGTTCACTGAATATCTTAAATAGCCATGTGTTTCGAGATTTCAGCTGGGTCCACATGTTTTCTGAATTTTTGGAAGAGTTTCTTTGATTCGTCCGCGTGGCCATTTTGTAGGCCTTGTTATCAACACTATTTGTCCAAATTCTGGGATCGATGACACATGCTGCCATTTTAATCTCGTTCTCATTGATATCAAGAATTCGTCTTTCTGTTTTGCCCAAAAGTGTGTTTTTATTTTCGATCTCCTACGATCTGTTATTGACACTTCCTTGTCCGTTTTACACTCGGTATTCGCTAGCATCCGTCTTTTGGCTCGAATGTCATTGATATATAATGGGCTGTCTGCAGTTATTCTTTCCAATTTATATTTAACTGTATTTAGCATCGCTTCCAAGATTCCTTCAACGCACAGTGGGACAATCCCTCATTTTTTTGTCGAAAATTCATATCTTTTGAAAAAAATAGAGAACTTCTTAAGCTTTAAAATGACTGCTCACACTGGGTGATAGACTGGGTGATTCAGGAGCATAATGCATAATTGCATGATATAACAAGGGGGCCTGCCCCCTGCTCGCTTCGCTCGCGGTGCTACAGTCGCGCACACGCGACTGTCGGAGACCCCGTACTTAGTATGGAAAAATATTTTGTTTAATCGACTGTGGGATACCCAGAACCTAGACACTTAGATGCGCTTGCAGTGTTCTGTATTAAATTTTTGACTAATTGTTCCAATGACGGCTATATGATACAGTTTTCCGATTTGAACAAACTTAGTTCAAGATATATAAGACTAGCTCCGATGCATATGCTGTCAGTTTAGATAAGATTTATCACAAAGCAAATAAGTTTTTCATATTAATTCTTGAATTTTGACCGATCGTTTCTATGACAGCTATATTATATATAGTGGTCCGGTTTCAAACAAATTTGGTCAGGATATATAAAATCAACCCAGAAGCAGATGCTGTCAGTTTGGTTAACATATCTCACAAAACATATCTCAAAATAAAGATTTTCATACTAAAACTTGATTTTCAATCGATCTTTCCTATGACAGCTATAAGGTATACTAGACCGATTTGAACCAACTTTGGTCAATAAGTAGAGGACCAGTTTAGATACTTATTCTTCATTCGTGTGGAAATTTTCAACGTAAGCGGAGAGCTCCAACTTTTAATAACAAACCATGGACAAAGTTGTTAAATTCGCCGAGCCTGGACGCCTTTTTGCTAAGGATTCAATTCGTCTCGTTAAGCGCTGCACGAAGCCCGATCGCAAGGAGTTCCAAAAGATTGCGATTGCCACGGCAATTGGTTTCTGCATCGTGGGATTCATTGGATTCTTCGTCAAGCTGATACACATTCCCATTAACAACATCATTGTGGGATCGTAAAACTATATAATAATGTAATGCTCACTGGAGACAGAGGCAGCGGCAGCGGCAGAGGCGTCGGAACTTGAGAAGAACAATAATTAATAATCATCATCCTGTTTATCTAGAATATGAATTCTTTTTGCTTTCACGCCGAACATTATATAGATTAATATACTACATTTTTTTTGTATAGTTATTCCTCCCTTCCCCCCCATTCACTATGGTACATTCAATGAATGTCACTTTTTTTTGTAACAAAATTTTCATGTATGTGAAATGTATTGCAATAATGTTCAAAATTCCATTCACACAACATGAACGTTAGTTAATAAGCGTCATAATTAAAAACACCCGAAAAACGATTGAAAAAAAAAAAAAAAAGTAACATTAACATTGAATGTTAATATAACATGTTCATATAATATTTTAATATTAATAAAATATAATATGTAAATATAACATAAACAAACAATAATTTAAATTTAAAAAAACTATACGACTATGCTGGAATATGAACCCGACAAATATCTAAAATCAGCTAAATTTAGAAAAAAAGTTGGCGCGGATGGGAATTGAACCCGCGACCCGATGACAAAAGAAAAATCCAAAGTATGGAGACTCTACACTTTGAGCCACCATACCATTTGCGGATACCTGATATATT
>JAWNLU010000695.1:0-26836 GCA_035042165.1 Drosophila kuntzei | reverse complement strand
CGCTTGGATAACTCGTGGCAGCAGCTGAATTCAACTTTGGTTCAGTTTTAAAGAATGAAGATACCACGATATGTCTTTACAGAGCCAACGTCACCGATCGAGATACATGGCTTTGCCGACGCATCAATGCGAGCGTTTGGCGCATGCGTTTATATACGCATTAATTCTACAAAAGGTTGTTGTATTCCCTTGTTGACGTCTAAGTGCAAAGTAGCCACCCTCAAGACTAAGACTCTTCTTAGACTTGAGTTGTGCGCGGCTCACCTTCTCGCAGATCTCTGTCACCGAATCAGAAATATGATAAGATTACCAATTGAACGGACGGGTCTTTGGTCTGATTCTGAAGTTACGCTTCATTGGATTAAGTCACATCCTTCGTCCTTGGCAACATTTGTGTCGAATCATGTGGCTGAAATCCAAGAGTGGACAGAGAACGCTAAATGGCGCCATGTACCTACAAAGCAGAACCCAGCAGATATCGTATCGAGAGGCTGCGATGTTGACGAATTGCTATCATCTATTTGGTTCGATGGACCTTCATTTTTGAAGGAACCAAGAGAATTCTGGCCGGTTAACCAGCATCTGATTACAGACGAGATGCGTACTTTAGAAGTACGCAAAACAGCTGTTGGACTGGCAGCTATGGTAGACCGATCAGATCTCTTGGACACTATCGATAGTTATTCATCGCATGCTAGACTGCTTAGAGTGTTCGCTTATGTGTTTCGTTTCATAAAAATATGTAAAAACTAGTCGGAAGGCTACAGTCGAGCTCCCGAATGTAGGATACCTGTTACTTCGTTGAATATATATAAAGTATTTTGCGAATTTTAAATTTTAAATATATAAAAAATATATAAAGTACATAAAAGTACTTTAATGTAATAACTACCCGAAAAAATATTCGACAAAACATTTATTTTATATTGAATATTCCTAAAATATAGAAAAAGGCGTCCGCCCTGATTGTTACAATGACCAGCACATTGGCATTCGGCACATTGCGCAAAGAGATCTCGATTCTGTATACCTAAAAATTATTTTAAGTGCCGAATGCCAAACATTTTTTTTATATGGGATATCAGAAATTTTGTGTCAGGGAAACCCTTTCGTCACTAGACTTTTACTTTTACGTTGTAAAGAATTTTTTTTTAAGATATCAGAAATTTTTGGTTAAGCATATGCTTCTTACATTGTAACTTTGATATAAAATTAGCGAAATGCTTATATCAAATAAAAAATAAATAAGGCAGCTACATGGTATAGTAAATTTTAGGTAATTGTCTAGTACGTGCACGACCTCGCCAAAATTCACGAAAAAAAACCCCCGATAGACGGCGAATTATCATGAATTATCGTATACAAATTTTGTCCCGCTCTCCCGTGGTTTCTTTTTAAATGCATTTTAAAGTTCAGCGAAAAATACATAAAATATCGAAGCAGGCCTTTCAGAATTCGTTCAATGGCAGCTATATGAATCAAATTTGGTCAGGACGTATAAATCCAATTTAAATGAATATTCCGTCAAATTGGTTGAGATATCTTGAGAAACAAAAGAGTTGTTCATGTTAACTAGATTTTTGACCGATCGTTTCTATGACTGCTATAAGACAAAGTTGACCGATTTGAACTAAATTTGGTCAGCTACATGATATAGTTGCTAAAACTCTTAGATAATTACGCCTACTAAATTTGGTCAGCTACATGATATAGTTGCTAAAACTCTTAGATAATTACGCCTACTCGTGTTATTCTTTGAATTCAAACATTGCATCTTTTCTCAAAATGTCAGACAACGGTTTTGCAATTATTGCATACCCCTCTACAAATATTCGGAGATACGACGTAAGGCCCGCAAATCTCTGAATAGACTTCTTATCTCGCGGTATCGGAAAATTTGCAACAGCCTGTGTCTTTTCTTTGCTTGGAGTTATAGTTCACTTTTTCATTTAAATCTGAACTTTCAACTGTTTGATTGATCGAGCCTGATACGAATATATTACTTAGAAGTACCTACAAGCAACTGCTTGGCATAAACAAATAACTGTAGATCTGTCCATTGCACATGACATAGAGCATTCTTCCAATTCAATAACCCACTGTTCAATATCCATTGAGCTTGACCCATCAAATGATATGCAAGATTTACAACTTGCCAACGACAGCAAAACTTTATAGTTTTTACATGCGACTCCTAGTTCAGCTCACCCGACAGCTCCTTTTTTTTTGTTGAAAGATGCGGCCGCATCTTTGTCTTCTTCTATCCACAGGTTTGATATGGGAAACAATTCCGCACCTTCTACTTAACGGAAAAAAGTCAATGATGATGTAAATACAGTATTACGTACACATGAATTTATAAGCACAAACGACATGGTTTGACTTTGTTAAAATTTCATATCTTACCTTATTCGATTTTTAATTTGTTGAATGCTCTCCTGTTATTTATTTTTCGTTGTCTATTTTTTTTTTTGACACAAGCGTTTGACACGACGACTTCGGGTCCAGCAGCAGTTCGGCGTTAGTGCCAACGTCGTAATGTTCGGCAAAGAGGGGAAGCAAAGGAACGAACACAAACACTCAAAAAGTAGTTCGTCTGAGCAGCGGTCGGTTGAGGAATTTTTGCTCTGGAGGGTAGCAATGAAAATGTATTGGAAGAAGCAAAGAAACCATTAAACCAATTCAATAACCATACTCAAAGAATATAACTATATATGTTCAATGCAGTCTCGATTTTTGCAATTCATGAAAAATACGAAGTTTTTAAGACAGATCATAGAATATGATCTGATAACTTAATAACCATACTCAAAGAATATAACTATATATATTCAATGCAGTCTCGAAGACGCATGCTCGTTGACAAGCCTGTCACAGAAAAAAGGTGAAAAGTAACCTTAGAGAGGTAATAAAAGTAAGGAGGTCATAAAAATGCTTTGATGTGGGTGACAATAGAGTACCTGTGGGTCGATCGTCGATCATAAAAATGTGACGAGAGACCGACAGGTCAGGCAAGAGTGTAAATGTGGGAATTTGGAGAATCCCAAGGGTCAGGCAAGATACCAACTAGTTTTTTCTGAGCGCCTGGTGAAAAATAAAAACGAAAAATTACAATTTCCTGTTTATAACTAAACATATATTTGTATTCCGAGTGGCCTTAGAATTAATAATATTTCCCGCCGCAAAATGTTTATAAATAAACAAATGTTTTTTAGAGTGCGAGTCTTAGAAATGTGTGAGCAGCCCTCGCTAGAAACAAGATAAGAAATACTCGGCTCTTATTAGACCTTTTTCAATCACCACTTCTAGTTAAAGCGCAGCTGCGGCATTTATAACGTTAATTCAGAATATCAGCTTTTAGCCCACTTAACGCAAAGATCCAGATTCTCGGCTCTAACATAAACATAACAGCATATCCTTTTAATGCAAAAATCAAGACTCTATTCATAACATAAACATAACAGCGCAACCAACGGAAGCAGTTGCCTGCCACAATAAAAATATTTTTTTCCAATTAGTTGTCACTAAATGGTTAACTTGTTTGTGTAAGCACTGCACTTCTTATGCACACGAGTACTGAATCGCGACGACTCTCTTCGATGCTGACGTCAGAGCAGAGGGTGCTCTTTAAACGACGCACAGTGGGACAATCGCTCATTATCAAAAATGTATCACACTGTGCTGTAGGCCTACTGAATGATTCAGTATTCCAGGTCAAAGTTGAAAAATATTTTCCGTTCACATTTTACATGAAAATTTTTGAAAAAAATCAATTTTTTTTGTCCGATATATACATTTTTTCTTTATTTCTTTTTTAAAAGGTATTATTTTATAAATAAAATAATTTAATTAACCCAAAAAAATTTTTTTTATTATAATGTCGTATGGGGAACTATAATGATTTTCTTTTAAATTGTTTCGTGATCTAACATGTCTACAGGATGAAATAAGTGGATCTGATGAGGCCGCCAGCATAATGAAAAGGTCTTCATTCTGTCTCTTCCGTGAAATCTTGCAAGCGCCAATCTTTACCATGCGCCAAAATCCTGTGTACCGTAGGAGTAAGCTTTTTTCTTAGGGTACATCTGAGTCAAATGAGATAACAGCTAGCCGTTTAATAATGTCATGGTGAACTCCTGTTATTTGAGAAGTGACCTCATCACTTGCAAAAAATCTCCTGGATGTATTTCCATCTTTGGTATTTCCGTATCCATGTTTATACTTCACTTCGATAACAATTGACAAAAATTCTCTGAATTATATTTAAAAATACTGTTCAATAGAAAAGCAGCTTCAGATATAATGGCTCTTATGAAGTCAAAATTTAATTTAATTTTCACCAGTCTTTGCTTTTTTCATACCATGTACGGGGTTTCCGACAGTCGAGTATGGTCGACTGTATCGCGAGCGAAGCGATCAGGGGGCGGAGCCCCCTTGTTTTGTTCATGTAAGTGAACTCATTTAGTTATATATTTTTTGTTCATGTTTTTAGTTGCTTGTTGTAGTTGTAGTTGCTGCTGCTGATAAAAAGGCATGGGTATAAGTTGTAAGAAAATTAAAATTAATTAGTCTGTTTTGAGTGCCACTGTCCACTGACATGTACCATACGCGGGTCAACTTTGTTTCCAATTTTGGATGCCACACCCCCTTCGCGCACAAATTTACAGGCTCAAATTTTAGATAGCACTTCTTAACTGACCAAGAAGTTAAGAAGTAAACCCATTTAATGAGCCTGGAAGATATTAAAGAATTGATTTTAATTCAATATTTGCATAAGCAATGCAATGTGCGAGCGAGACAGCATATGTTTGTTTATATGTTAAGCGAACGCAAGACACACTTCAGCGATTTTGCTTATCGACATTATCGATATCATTTTAGTATCATATGCAATTGATGTATGATATATGTACATACATACATATTTATTACAATTGTATTAAAATATAGATTTGTACATATGTGTACATTGCAAAATGCCATGTGACGTCACATTTAGCAATACAGCAAGACAAAAGCTGAGTGCTTTCCACGGTGCTGCATGCGAGGACAAAAGATCATTTTCGAGCACTACTGTTTGCTCGTTGTCGAGGACTGAAAACTCAAAATAAGTAATTTTCTTAAACAGCTTGACAGTAAATGCATCTGGTGGGGCCTTAACAACCCCACTGAATTTGATTTTTTTTTTTTTTAAGCTGAGTATTTATTTACTGAATCTTCTCCTCGTATGGACTAACAGCAAGTGTATCAAATCTTATAATTATAACCTTTTTACAGTCTGAACGACTTACTAAGTTCTGGGGACCCCGATATACTACTGCTGGGCAGGGGGGTCGTTGCGGTGGAGGCGGTTTCGATTGCAAATCCGCCTGTCAAGATGGACGCCAAGATACGTTACTACTTCAGCTTGGGGAAGATGAGTGTTATACAACTTTAACGGAGGGTAGGTTTGCCTGTTGAAAATAAACGTAACGTGTTTGCTCTTTTGCTCGTTAATTTTAATAAGCCAGTCTGATAGCCATTTTCCACTACCACCAGATGATCAGCTAGTTTTGATGTTGCTTGAATGGGGCATCTGGAGCGGCTTAGGATCGCGGAATCATCAACAAACGTAGATGTTGTTAACAGCTCGTTTGTAGGGATGTCTGCTGTGTAAATGACATAAGGTTGGTCCCAGTACGCTGCCTTAAGGAACTCCAGCTTCAATTAAGTGGTCGGATGACTTAGTAACGTTGCTTCTCACTGCGAAGACTATTGTAGAGGTACGACTCTAGTAGCTTGTGGGTGTATATAGGGAGTGTCGTTTTAATTTTGTACATGAGGCCGTCAAGCCAAACTCGGTCGAAGGCCTGAAAAATAAACGTAACGTGTTTGCTCTTTTGCTCGTTAATTTTAATAAGCCAGTCTGATAGCCATTTTTCCACTACCACCAGATGATCAGCTAGTTTTGATGTTGCTTGAATGGGGCATTTGGAGCGGTTTAGGATCGCGGAATCTCTCAAACGTAGATGTTGTTAACAGCTCGTTTGTAGGGATGTCCGCTGTGTAAATGACATAAGGTTGGTCCCAGTACGCTGCCTTGAGGAACTCCAGCTTTAATTAAGTGGTCGGATGACTAAGTAACGTTGCTTCTCACTGCGAAGACTCTATTGTAGAGGTACGACTCTAGTAGCTTGTGGGTGTATATAGGGAGTGTCGTTTTAACTTTGTACATGAGGCCGTCAAGCCACACTCTATCGAAGGCCTGAGAGACGTCATAATGTCACAAATGAGGCAAATGGCATAGTTGGGAAGTTCAATGATCATTTTTTGAGTAATTAGATCATACCCAGGAGCCTCCTTTGTTCTTTAATGACTTTTGCAATTTCGCTTGCGCGAAACTCAGATGGCACGGAATCGGCTGCAGTTTGAGTCTGAGGAGACGATAGTGCAAAATAGTTGCGGGGTTTGGCTGGAACACATTACTTAGATGAGCACCAATTGTGTTGGCTCTGAATTTGATTTAAATCGGTTTAATATATCACATAACTGTCATTAGAAATATTAGTCGACAATTTAATGCAACGCTCGCAAGGGTACCGAACAGCATATAAGACTATGGAACCAGGGTATCCGACAGGTGAGTACACTCGACTGTAGCCGCACCTCACCGCGAGTGAACCGAGCCAGGGGTAGGCGAGCGAAGCGAACAGGGGCGGAGCCCCCTTGTTTTTCTTAAGTTGATTTAATTTTTTTGTTTATGAAAATTATTGTTTACCTACAATAATGTTCAGTAATAAATTGAATATGAACCTGAACTAATTTATCACTATTAGGGAAACCATGCTGCAATATGGGAATATAGGTTAGTGGTCTTGCAACACTTTTTAGGGATCCTTAATTGTACACTTGACCCGTAAGTATCATGGCAGGGCGGGCGTTCACACCTTGTGGTGTAACTGATTATGAGGTTTCCACGGTATCCCTCTCCTTAATTCCCATTCATAATCTCCTTTTCCCCTCGGTACGCGAATTTAATTAATATTTTAGTACTCGTTCTGTGAGCAATTTTACTCGTCAACCTTAAAGCACCCACCCAATTTGCTGACGAGCCAGAGCCGGACTGCAATCCGACGAGTGATACCCTCCACCTGCTCAGACACGTATATAGAGAGACGAGAAATGTTACAACATCTCAACCAATCTTACAGAATAACTACCTGAGTTAGTCCTCCACATACTGACCAAAGTTGGATCAAATCGATCAACTATATCATGTAGCTGTCATAGGAAATATCGGTCAAAAATCAAGTTTTTGTATGACTTTTAGTTTTCTGAGATATTTCGAACGCCCCAACGAAAATACACACAACAACATCCGATTATTCCTATGTAAGCTATATGATATAGTAATCCTACCTTGACCAAATTTGGTCAGAATGTAAGGGACAGTCCCAAATATATAATCTGTAAATTTGAATGTAATTCTCTGAATTATATTTAAAAATACTGTTCAATACAACATTGAATGCAATTCATTAAATAGATATTTTCTTTTTAATTAGGTAAAAAACAAATAGAATAAGTACTGATCTCCATTCATATTAGATCAGAACGGTTACACGTTCATATGTATTTCCTTCATTATTGCTTTTACCTGCATATATACACATACCTAGCCAAAATTCCCCAAAATTCATTTGCACAACAACGGTTTTTAAAGGGTAATAAGACAGGTACAAGTGACAATAACAGAAAATATTATAACATTGACAGGCAGTCACAGCGAGAACGCATGTATTTGCACTGCGCTCTTCTTCTTCCCATCACCATTTTATTGCGAGGTTGCATCAGTTTTTCGTCAAAAAGTGGTCAAAGGCGCGCCTAGATGCATGAAAGACCCGGGTAATTCTGTTAAAGAATCAATTCCCAAATCGTCCTGTGGTAGTGGGATGGAGGCCAAATGGGGCCAATTTTTGTTATATTCTATCAAAGTTGAAAAATAGCCTAATTTTAGTACTCTTGATGATAAAAAAACTAAGCAACTGAGAATCAAATTTCTCCAACATTTCATTAGAAATTAACATACTTTTCAGATGAAACCATAAAAAACATAAAAATCGGTCGCATACCTTGCCTATAATTCAAATCTAAAGTTAGTATTTTTTGTAAAATTGCACATTTTTGCACTCACTGAAAAATGGGTCGACTTCGAGTGGCTGTCACGCCCACAATTTTTACTTGATTCAAAAATCTTTCGGCTACCTTATTTTTAAAGATTTCTCTATCGAATGAATTTTTTTTTTAAATCGCTTTCCTAAAAAAAAGGGGGCTTACGACACTTTACGCCCTAATTGTCCCACAGTGCGGCGTCACTTTAATTTTCTGGTGTGCCAATAGAGCTGCAAAAAAGTGGATTTTCAGTGCATCGATTTTTTCGATCTTTTTATACCCATTAAAAATGGGCAAAAAAGGGTATAATGGTTTCATTGGAATGTATGTAACAGGCAGAAGGAGGCGTGGCAGACCCCATAAAGTATATATATTCTTGATCAGTATAAACAGCCGAGTCGTTAGCCATGTCTGTCTGTCCGTCCGTCTGTTTGAACGCGTCGATCCCAGAGACTATTCGAGCTAGAGACTTCAAACTTGGAATGTGGGTCGCTGGGTACCATACGCAGGTCAAGTTTGTTTCCAATTTGGATGCCACGCTATCTGGTGGGGTCTTATACAACCCCACTGTATTTGATTTAAATCGGTTTACTATATCACATAACTGTCATTGGAAATATTAGTCGACAATTTAATACTACGCTCGCAAGGGCATTAAATCTTCGGCGTACCGAACAGCATACAAGACTATGGGCACAGGGTATCCGACAGTCGAGTACACTCGACTGTAGCCGCATCCCCTCGAGCGAAGCGAGCAGAGGGTAGGCGAGCGAAGCGATTAGATCGATTAGATCGATTATATCTCATTTCAGGAGATCATTTCTTAAACAAAATAACAAAAATTCTAAATATCCAAAATCCAATGATTTTTGCTGGCAAAAATGAGCTTGTTTGGTTAAAACGCTGCGCGCCTGTCTGTGACAATTGACCCAGCCCTACTGAAAATGCGCTCCGATTCGGTAGAGCACGCTGGAATTTACAGATAGCGAAGGGCACACTCCTGTGGTTTCATCAAATATTGACGGATGGCAATTATTGCGTCAGATTTAGGTGTTTTCACTTTTTTGGCCAGCTTTAATTTCATAAACGAAAAAAGGCGGTTTCTTCTTCGGAATCGTCGTTCAACCACACGCGTCGCTTTACTCGTAGTGGTGGAATTTTGCTTAGAAATGGTTGACGATACATCGATTCTCCCAAAAACGAATCGGAACCAAAAGAGTCGATAGTTGACATCGATTTTTTTTAAAGCTCTATGAGCCAAGAAGCGAGCTGACGTGTTTCTGAGACGTGAGTGAAAGTGCGAAAACGTGTGATAAAAACGTGACCGAATGCCACGTGTGAGCAACAGCGACAACAGTTTTGGAACAACAACAATCAACAACGATCGGCAACGGCAACGCCTCGTGATTTCTGGAAGTGTGTGAAAGTGTGTGCAGCAGCAGCGGCGACACCGTTTTGGCGCCAAATTGTGCGTTTGGTCAGCGGAGCACCCGCCACAACCAGGCGTTTTTTTTTTTTTAAGTGTGAGTGTGTGTGTGTGTGTGACGGCAGCGCCACCTCATCTGGTGAGATTACGACGACGCGGGTCTGACGTAGCACAAAACAACGGTAACAACGCTAGCACACAGCCATCGCCAGCAACAACGACAGCAACATCTAAGCTGTCCCATCACAGCAGCAACCACAGCCAGCAACAACAGCACGCAGCCATCGCCGGCAACAACGGCAGCAACATCTAAGCTGTCCCATCACAGCAGCAACCACAGCCAGCAACAACAGCACGCAGCCATCGCCGGCAACAACGGCAGCAACATCCAAGCTGTCACATCACAGCAGCAACCACAGCCAGCAACAACAGCACCAGCACGCAGCCACCACGTTGTGCCACCACGGCAGCAACAACCGCGGCAACAACGACCACCAGCAGCAATTACAATAACGATTTTTGCTACCACGGTAGTAACGGTCACCAGCAGCAACAACCACTTTTGTGCCACCCGGCAGCAACAACGACCGCCAGCAACAACAGGCAACAACATTTGTGCCACCCGACAACAGGAACGATCACCAGCAACAACAGGCAGAAACCACGACAACAGTGAGTAACAACGGGGCTCAGCAGAGTAACTACAGCGAGGAACGATGAGGATTTGCAGATTGCTGGTAAGCTGGCCAATTGATATTCGACAAACCGGTTCTATGGAAGCTATGTGATATAGTGGACCGATTTGAACAAATTTTGGTCTGGATGTATAAGACCAACTTGAATGTATATTCTGCCAGATTGGTTGAGATATCTATGAAAACAAAGTTTTTCATACTAAGACTTGATATTCGGCAAATCGGTTCTATCGAAGCTATATGATATAGTGGACCGATTTGAACAAATTTTGGTCTAGATGTATAAAACCAACTTTAAAAGAATATTTTGTCATATTGGTTAAGATATCTCAGAAAACAAAGTTTTTCATACTGTGAGGCAGCATTCTGCTTGCCTCACATTTTCACTACTACGGAACCTAAAGAACCAAAAGAACGAAACATTTTTTTTATGAACACCTGCGGAACTTAATGAACGGAACCCTTTTTTTTATGAACACCTGCGGAACCGAATGAACGCAACTGATTCAGCCGAATCAGTTCCAATGCACATCTGCCAAAGCGATCGGCACGAACATCGGAGCAACTCTGAAAAAATATCGCATCACGAGACGCCAGCTCGCAAAAATGGCCGACGGCGTCACTTGACTTTTTCTGGGGAGTTCGAAGTGAACAGACGTGTCGTTCTACAAGTGAAATAGTGCGAAAGTGTGGAAAACGTGACGAAGTGCCACGCGGGAACAGCGAAAAGCAAGCAAACAAGCAACGGAACCACAGTGAACAACAAGCAAACAAGCAACGGAACAACAGGGAACGGAACAACAGGCGACGAAACCACAGAAACGGTAACGGCGACGCCGAGTCTTGAGTGCAAGAAAACGTGTGTGAGCAGCATCAGCGGAACGCCCGTATTGGCGCCAAAAGTTTTTGCGCTTGGCCAGCGGAGCACCTGCCACTGCCCGGCGTGGCTTGTAACTGGGTGAGTGTGTGTGTGTGTGTACGGCAGCAACTGCCACTTTTGCGCCAACCCAGCAGCAACAACCACAAGCAACATCGATCGCCAGCAGCGACAGGCAACAATAACAATTTAGGGCACCCGGCAAACAACAACGGCCACCAGCAAACGACAGGCAGCAACTACGACAACCCGTGAGTAACTACAGGGCTCCGCAGAGCAAAGACAGCGAGGAACGACGAGGAGTATTAATAACTTACTGGTAAGCTGGCCAATAGCCAACCGTCTCCTCTCCCACTCTGGGAGGTGGGGAAGATGAACAACTTTGAGATATGCTGCGACTGCTCGAATCACAGAAATAAAGAATGACTTTTGTGTACATTTAAATCAAAATGTATGGGGGGGAATCTTGCGGACATGAACATTTCTTTCAGCATATAGCGACTCTTCTTCGGGTCGCCTCCATGACTCACACGAGTCCTAGGAGGTGATCCCAGACAACCCAGGGAAGATTATTTTACATAATCTTGCTGGGAGTGACTCGCCTTTAGGGGAATCTGGGTGGTATCTAGTGATTCAAGCACTGGCTCTGCCGATTCGTCTCATGGATCACCACTCAGCCCTTTCTGAAACGAGTCACAGTCTGGGATGCCTCCGAATCGGGAATCGAGCGCGGCTCGAGGGCTCCCGTCGTCGCTCTTGAGGCACCTTTGGATTCGAGTGGTCATTGGGGGCGACACGAGGTGGAGTCGGAGGACGACATCTGTCGAAGCTCTGTCTCCAGTCGTCCCAGAAATTTACAAACTTTCTGTAAAAGACCTTGGCCGGACTGAGACGCCGACCCCGGCTGGGAAAACTTCCTTACAGATGGCGCCCGAGCAGGGACTTCTGGAGATAATTTCGACTGTTTTTACAGAGCCCACTCCAACGGGGCACCAATCGACATTTGTTGGTTTCTCTCGCGGATTCATGCCCGAATAGGATTTGTGGGGTTAAGCTGGGTATCCAGCACCCCGGAAAATAAAAATTCCTGTCAAACTTCATATAAAAAAAACTGTGCCAGGAATTTTTAGTTTACGTTTTCGTTGCCTGTGTATCCAGCAACTTCAACGAAATCCACAAATTTTTATCGATAGTTGGCATATCGATAGCGTGTGTGGACTGAGAGAACAACTGACACACAGCTCAGGAATATATAGTTTACAATTATTTTGGAAGCGAATTGTGAACAAGTCAGATATGGAGCCAAAAACTGAGCGCAAAACAAGAAAAAAAAAGGTCGAAATTACAAATCTTCTACACATGAAGGTGCAGCAGCATGGAAATAATAAATAAATATATATGCAAATTACTAATAAAATTCTTTATTATTGGCGCACACCAGCAGATTGATTCTGCAGATTTCACGTAATCTTTTACATTGTTTCTTATAATTTTAGGGTAATCCTGTACCCGACCACGAACGGCTTCAGCCGTTAGATTTTAATTTGAAATTTCACAATTGACACTGTTTACAAAGAACAGTTACATTCCACACAAACGAAATAACTAGCAAATTTCTGGCAGGAATTTTCCGCAGTGCTGGAGATAGGCCTTTAAGGTTTATTTTTCTTTCCTTTTCAAAATTTAATTTATGCAAATTTTCATTTGTATAAATTTATTTTTTTTACACCTTTTCATATATATTTTTTATATTTCTATATATCTATTGTAGTATGTTCACTTATCGAATACACACAGTGTTATGTATAAATAATATTCTAGATACATTGTGACACTTTGTCACGATGATTACATAAACAAAGACCCAAGCATGTTTCAAGTGCTGGTAATTTGACCACACATGCTTTGGGCGCTCAATGTGAAGAGTCAGCATATTTGAAGTGCGATCGCTCTGTCACCACGTGAACATGGTATGCTCTCTCTTATGTAGCGACGTGACCGCCGCTACTCACATATACATATATAGATATACTTACACAGACTGCTTCGCTGCCGGCGTCTCTGGCAGCGGCGCTTTCAGTCTTAGCTATACGAACCAATATGTACTTAGCTTAAAGATATTCGAATAAATGCATTGATAGAAGACGGACGTCTTCAGCAAACCGATACAACTTGACATATTCTGGAATCTGCAGTTAGCTTGACATTGGGAGCTCGAGCTAACTTTACATGGCGACCGTGACAGTTGTCACACGGACAACCTGACGACTTAAGACAAAGAAAGGAGGAAGGCATTAAACGGCGCAACATACTTATATGGCAACTTTATGGGACACAATGGATCAACTTTAAGTGGAACAAAACAAAAGTCTGAGTGAGTAGAGTTAAGTAAGCAAGCGCGGAGGCGTTAAAACGAAGATAAGTAAAAGAATAGCACACATTAAGTGGCTATTATTTACAAAAACGCCGCCTCCCGCATGGTCAACTGCACAGAAGTTGCAGTCAGAACTTGACTATCTAAAAGCCAGTCTCGAAGACATTACACCCATCACCAAAACTCACTCAGCTGAAATAAAAGTTATAAACAAAATAACTAAATCAAATCCAAATTGCCTTAAGCCACTGCCGAAGAAGCCAGCCGAATGCCCGAGAGACTGCCCTGGACCACTGGAGAGTGCACATTGCAAATCAACTTGCATGTTGCCCAAAACTAAACCTATAGAAGACAAACAGAACCGGCCAACCGACAAGTGAGGAAGTCTGCGGAGAAACAACAAGCGTGAGGGGCACCCCCGCCACTTGTGCATACGAGGGAGCGTCAGCGCAGCCAGGCCGGTGACGACCAGCTGATGCAGAAGAAATGGGTCCTAAGCAGCATCATCTATAAAATTACATTTAATAATTTTAAAAATTGCGCGGTTAGATCGTTTATAGACGATCACCCAGTTTTAGGCAGAACATTATTGATGATGGTCTTCACTAAATAGTTCATATCCATAATATAATAGAATGGAAGGAGTTATTGACTGAATTACATAAAATAAAGGGCGATTTTGATAAATCGTTTAAGTCATTAACCCAAAGTAGACCAATAACAGAGACCACAATTAACAGACATGCAGCAATATTACTAAATTGCTTTAATGAAGCACGTGTACTAGTATATAAACATAAAGATCAATTGAACAAATATCATTGGCCTCAAGTATCAAATCTTCTGATCAGACAACGATCAAATTTGTTACTAATAAAACAAAGGTTCAATTTGGATATTTCAGTACCGACTATCCTGAACACTCCTTGTATAGTTGTAGCTGGTGAAGAACCGGAAACAACGGAATCAACCAAAGTTGAATCAATAGAGCCACAAGAGTCTGAAGCTCTAAAATAGAGGAGACATATATTGATAATCTGACAATTCCAGCAGTACTAATACAGTCTGAAGTGTTAGATCAAGAATATTCGGATTCTGCTACGAGTTCAAGTATAATAAAGCAAAAGCTCAGCAACATTAACATAATGCCGCAAACATATTTTGAATTTATTAATACAGCAACCAAGCTTATACCAGTTTTCGATGGTAAAGCTGAACATATGACAAGTTTTATTGATGCATTAGAAACAATAGACGCATTAAAAGGCGAACATGACCGATTAGCTATTTCGATTATAAAAAACGAAGCTAAAAGGTTTTGCCAGAGATTTAATAGACGATGAAACTAAAATATCTGAAATAATTTCCAGATTAAAAAGTACTGTCAAAGGCGAAACTGTAGCAGTATTATCAGCAAAACTGATGAACATACAGCAACGCAATAAAACTGCTAACCAATATACATCAGAGTTTGAACAGATGGCACGAGCTTTACAAATCGCATACAAAAAAGATGGTTTAACATTAGAGGTAGCCAGAAGTTAATCAATTAATCATGCAGTCAAAGCAATGATTAAAAATTGCACAATTGATAAGGTAAAAGTTATCATGCAAGCTGGTACTTTTAATACAAAGAGTGAAGCCGTGTCAAAATACATAGACAGTAAAGAAGCAAATGGACAGTCAGTCACTAAAATAATAACCCACATCGTGGCGGAAACCGCGGACGTGGAAATTATAGAGGTAACTTTCGTAGTTATAATAATAACTACAATAACCAAAATAATAATAACCAATAGGTGGACGAGGCCAATATAGAGGAAACTCTAGAGGCCGTGGCAACTCGAATCGAGGCCACAACAACAACCATAACAACAATGTCAGAGTAGCCCAAAATACTTCGGGAAACTCACAAAACGCTTTAGATACACAACAGTAAAAGATGCCAAGGTTCACACAATTAATCTCAGTCAGAATGTATTTGCATCCTTTAGCCTTGCCTTTAGAACTTGTCTTCTTAATAGACACAGGTGCCGACATATCTATCTTAAAAGAAAATTCTGATTTCTATCACGACATTCAACATAATAAAATTATAGACATAAAAGGTATCAGTCAAGAAGTTACCAAATCCAAAGGTCTAACTTCTATTGAAATACATACAACAAAGTATATAATCCCATATGATTTTCACATCGTGGATTTACAATTCGCTATTCCGTGTGATAAAATACTAGGAATCGAGTTTATCAAAAAATACAACTGTCAAATAGACTTCAAGCCATCTGAAGATTGGCTTATACTTAGACCAAATAATTTAAAATTTCCAATTCATGTTCCAATAACATATAGTTCTGGCAATAATAATACTTCTGCCAGCAAGATCACAAGTCATTGGACAAATTCAACTTATTTCAAAAGAAGACAGTCTATTGATTCCAAATCAAGAACATCAGCATGGTATCTACATAGAAAATTCCATAGCAACATCACAAAACTGTTTCATTAGACTTCTTAATACAACTAATTTCGATAAAGTAGTCAGTACTGATAATTTAAAGTACGAATCACTTTCTAACTGCGATGTAGTCGAAGACAATCTCGGAAACAGAGAAAAATCTGAATTAGCTAAACTTTCGAAAAATTTCCCCCCACAGTTTAAGTCACATCTTTCAAGCTTATGCACCAAGTATAATGATGTAATCGGATTGAAAACCGAATCAATAACAACAAATAATTTGTATAAACAAAAACTGAGATTAAAGGATGATGAACCAGTGTACATAAAAAATTATCGCAGCCCACACAGTCAAGTAAACGAAATACAGAAGCAAGTAGGAAAATTGATCACAGACGGTATTGTTGAACCATCTGTGTCTGAATACAACAGCCCATTGTTACTTGTCCCTAAGAAATCATCCCCCGGCTCAGAAGAAAAGAAATGGCGATTAGTGATTGACTATCGTCAGATTAATAAAAAGTTACTATCAGATAAATTTCCACTCCCTAGAATTGATGATATTTTGGATCAAATGGCGATTAGTAATTGACTATCGTCAGATTAATAAAAAGTTACTATCAGATAAATTTCCACTCCCTAGAATTGATGATATTTTGGATCAACTAGGTCGAGCAAAATACTTTTCATGACTTGACTTAATGTCAGGATTTCATTAAATTGAACTAGAAAAAAGTTCAAGAGATGTAACGTCTTTTTCAACGAGCAACGGCTCATATCGCTTCACGCGATTACCTTTTGGATTAAAAATAGCGCCTAATTCATTTCAGAGAATGATGACTATCGCATTCTCTGGACTAGAACCTTCTCAAGCATTATTTTATATGGATGACTTAATAGTCATTGGTTGTTCCGAAAAAATTTGCTGAAAAACTTAACTGATGTTAATACAATCTAAAACTAAATCCTGAGAAATGTTAATTTTTCATGCATGAAATGTAGGAAATACAACCTGAAGTTACATCCAGAAAAATGTTCATTTTTTATGCATGAGGTGACATTTTCTGGGTCACAAATGCACAGATAAGGGAATCTTGCCAGACGACAAGAAATACGACGTCATTAAGAATTACCCAGTGCCGCACATGATGCGGACAGCGCTAGACGATTTCGTTGCATTTTGCAACTATTATAGACGTTTTATACAAAATTTTGCCGACTATTCTCGGCACATAACAAGATTATGTAAAAAAGAATGTTCCTTTTGTATGGACCGATGAATGCCAAAACGCATTCCAATATTTAAGAACAAAACTTATAGAACCTACTTTGCTACAATATCCAGATTTCAACAAAGAATTTTGTATAATTAGCGTGGAGCGGTTTTAACTCAAAACCATAATGAACTCCAACTTCCAATTGCATATGCATCAAGAGCTTTTACAAAACGAGAAAGTAACAAGTGTACTACTGAGCAGGAATTAACTGCAATACACTGGGCAATATCAAATTTTCGACCATATATTTATGGAAAACACTTTACAATTAAAACAGATCACAGACCACTAATATCTCTATTTTCAATGGTCAATCCAAATTCTAAATTGACACGTATGAGGCTAGAATTAGAAGAATATGACTTTACATGCGAATATTTAAAGGGAAAAGATAATTAAGTAGCTGATGCGTTATCAAGAAAAACCATCAAAGAGCTACAAATGATTACAGGGAATATCAACAGTCACTACCAGATACCAAAGTAGACAAAAATCCTGCGCAGGAAATGAAATAGTAGAATTGCCTAAGCAATCTACAGAAAAAGCTTCAAAGCCCATCAACAATGACGAAGTACGTAAAGTAGTGACATTGCAAGTAAAAAATATACTATGTTTCTTTAAACGTAGTAAGAATATTACTGCAAGATATGATGTTAGCGATTTATATACCAACGGAATTCTTGACCTAGGTCAATTCTTCCAAAGGCTTGAAATGCAAGCCGGTATAAACAAAATCAGCCAACCCAAAGTGGCACCGTGGGAAAATATCTTTGAACATGTATGAATAGATAATTTAAAAAAAATGGGCAATAAAATATTGAAAACATTAAGGGTAGCGCTACTCAGCCCGGTGACCCAAATAAAAAAATTAAAAGAAAAAGAAGCTATTTTGTCTACATACCATGATGATCCTATACAAAGAGGTCACACAGGCATTTTAAAAACCTTGGCTCGAGATATAACAGAGTACGTACGAAAATGTCAGAAAGGCCAAAAATCAAAAACAACTAAGCACAATAAGACCCCATTAACTATAACGGATACACCCATAAATGTTTTTGACAGGGTGATAGTGGACATGGGAACAGAATATAAAAACTCAATTATAAATGACTTGTGCAAATATCTAAAAATTGAAAATATAACATCTACTGCACACCACCACCAGACAGTTGGAACAATAGAAAGAAGTCATAGAACATTCAATGAATACATACGATCTTATATATCGGTTGATAAAACTGATTGGGACGTATGGCGTCAATATTTCGATTTTTGTTTCAACCCGACCCAAATCGGTCCACTATATCATATAGCTTCCATAGAACCGAAAAACTTTTTTGTTTTCACAGATATCTCAACCAATATGACAGAATATGCATTATGGTTGGTTCTGTATATCCTAACCAAAATTGGTCCAAATCGGTCCACTATATCATATAGCTGCCATACGAACGATCGGTCGATAATTAAGTCTTAGTATGAAAAACTTTTATGTTTTTTACCATATCTCAACCAATCTGACAGAATATGCATTCAAGTTGGTTTTATACATCAAGACCAAAATTGGTTCAAATCGGTCCACTATATCACATAGCTGCCATGGAACCGATTTGTCGAATATCAAGTCTTAGTATGAAAAGCTTTTTGTTTTTCGAGATATCTCAATTAATTTATATATCTTTAGAGATTATTTTATATACATATTTGAACAAATTTAAGGACTTATCCCCCAATCTATATATATATAGATGTAGCTTGATGTAGACAGATCGTCTCGAGGCGGTGGCGTCTTAATAAAATCCTTTTTTCATTAAGAAGTCCTGATTTTTAATTCTTTGGCCGATGTTGAAATAGTTGATGTGAAAGTAACTCTTCCTTCATCAGCCCTTTATATTCCTCCTGCTTCTGATATACAAGTTTATATGAAACATAAAACTTGTATTAACGAAGTATTTTCCAAAGCGCGTGACAATGACATAGTTATAGTTCTTGGCGACTTTAACTTGCCCACTATAGCATGGTCATTGTTTAGTTGCGCAAATTACCTCACTCCTTCTTCTCAACACGACTTTTTATCCAAAAACTAATTAACGGCAATGTAGATTCTTCCTTTCTTCTAAGTCGTCTTAACCTTTCTGTTCCTTGTAGACCTATTAGAAACTATCTTCCGTTATCTCTTCCTTTATGCATCACTGATTTTGCTTTGCACAATCCTTTTCGCGTACTCTGCGCTCACTATAATTCTTTATTTCATGTTTTCTCTTCTGAACGCTCCCTATATTCTATTAAGCTTCCCATTTTCTCTCACCTCAGAGACATTTCGAATTGAATTGATTTTCAGTTCATCTTTCTATCTTCCTTAATTTAATCTTGACCCTCTTTCTATCCTTCTTAATACTTTTCTGTATATTTTAATTTATTTTTAAAGTTCTTTTTTAACTTTATCTTTTAAAACTTCTTCTTTCCTATGCATTTTCCAATATACTCAGCTGTGAGTAGGGGCATAGCTTGCCGGACCGGCAAATAAAACTACCCCATCGTGTCGGTGTCGTCATTGAGCAAATTGTATTTTCGTATAGGCGTATAGACTCACCATGAATATTGAGTGGAATTCAATTGATTTTGATTTGATTTTCCACTTTTTCAAATAAACTCTATTACCAACAGTTTAAATAGAATCTTAGATCTTGTTTTTATTAATGACTATCAGAACGCTTCCTTATCCAGAACAATGCCCTTATCTTTACCTGAAGTCCCTTATCATCCTTCATTAGAAATCTCTCTCTATGTATCTAAGCCCTTTACCTCACCCGCACTAATATCTTCTGAGCCCCGTCGTTGCTTTCGCAAAGGAGACTATTCTTTGCTTAACCAACTGATTTCTGCAGCTGATTGGTCCTCGCTTGACAATTCAGTTAGCATTGATAACGCTCTAAGTTCTTTTTATTGAACACTCAACTCCTTATTAGATATATGTATTCCTAACGCTCATCTATCTTCTAATTTTTCAAAGCCTCCTTGGTGTACTGCCAGACTCTCTAATTTAAAAAATATTAAGTCTAAATGTTTTAAAAAATCTAAGATGTCTGGTTCTAGTCTTGACCTCTCTAAATATTCTATTGCTAAATCCAACTTTTCTCTACTCAACTCTAAGTGTTATGCGGCATATATTGTTCGTTCTAAACGACAATTTGCTCATAATCCTAAGTTATTTTATTCTTTTGTTAACTCTAAACGTAAATCCTCATGTCTTCCCTCATCTTTCTTTTTTGGCTTAAAAAGGCTTGTTGCGACACGGAAACTGCTGATTTATTTGCCAAATTTTTTCAATCTACTTATTCAACTTATTCAACATTCCTACTACTAACACTTCATATCCCTATAATATACATTCTTCTTCTATTATTTTCACTCCCATCATCTCTGAATCTTCTCTATTATCAGATATTAGGTCTACCAAATTTTCCTATTCTTCTGGTCCTGATAATATCCCTAGTTGTGTGTTGAGAGAATGTAGTTCTTCACTGCTGCAACCTTTGCTTAAACTTTTTAATCTCTCACTTGCCACTGGAGTATTTCCAACTCTTTGGAAAGACTCCTTTATTATTTCTTTACATAAAAAAGGTGGTAAGTCCGATATTTCTAATTATAGAGGTATTGCAAAGTTGTCTGCTATCCCAAAACTCTTTGAGATGCCTTTACATGATGCATTGCCTTATACATGATGCATTCCAAAGGAAAATGCAAACTTATGTAGTTTTTACTGACTTCAGTAAAGCGTTTGACTCTGTAAATCATAATCTTTAACTTTTTAAACTCAGTAGTATTGGTTTTTCTTCTTCCCTTCTATCATGGATTTCATCATATTTAAACGGTAGAACGCAGAAAGTTTTACTCAGATCTACAATTTCTAAACCTGTCTACGTAACTTCTGGGGTTCGTCAAGGAAGTCACCTTGGGCCCTTCTTCTTCACTCTTTTTATTAACGATCTTCCGTCTATATTATTACATTCTCGTATACTAATGTATGCCGATGATGTAAAATTAATTCTTTCATTTAACGATCCTTCTCAACTTAATCTACTTCAAAACGACCTAGATTCTATGCAACTTTGGTGCTTGGCTAATCGTCTTCCTCTGAATTGCTCTAAATGTATGTTTATGACTTTTAGTCGGTCTAAACCATATCTTGGAACCTATAAAATTGATAATATCCCATTACAACGTATATTTACCGTTAAAGATTTGGGTGTTCTTTTTGATTCTAAACTAAACTTTAATTTACACATTTCGTCTATCACTAATTCTGCAAGGGGCGTGCTTGGATTCATAAAGCGTTGGTCGAAGGAATTTAGTTTAGTTTTTATCCAAAAACTAATTAACTGCGATGTAGATTCTTCCTTTCTTCTAAGTCGTCTTAACCTTTCTGTTCCTTGTAGACCTATTAGAAACTATCTTCCGTTATCTCTTCCTTTATGCACCACTGATTTTGCTTTGCACAATCCTTTTCGCGTACTCTGCGCCCACTATAATTCTTTATTTCATGTTTTCTCTTCTGAACGCTCCCTATATTCTATTGAGCTTTCTATTTTCTCTCACCTCAGAGACATTTCGAATTGAATTGATTTTCAGTTCATCTTTCTATCTTCCGTAATTTAATCTTGACCCTCTTTCTATCCTTCTTAATACTTTTCTGTATATTTTAATTTATTTTTAAAGTTCTTTTTTAACTTTATCTTTTAAAACTTCTTCTTTCCTATGCATTTTCCAATATACTCAGCTGTGAGTAGGGGCATAGCTTGCCGGACCGGCAAATAAAACTACCCCATCGTGTCGGTGTCGTCATTGAGCAAATTGTATTTTCGTATAGGCGTATAGACTCACCATGAATATTGAGTGGAATTCAAGTCGCTCAGAAGCTCACGATGAGAGCAGAGAGAGCGGACCCGCTGCGGTTCTTAAAAATGTCGAGAGGGAGTTGAGAGAGAACCGCCAACGAAGACGGGAGTGATTTTAAGTTGCGCACGGCGCTTTATAAAAGTAAAAGTGTAAGGTCAAGTAAAGTCAAAGAAAAGAATCCGAATTGAAAGTGGATCATATAAACTGGAATCTAGAATAAAATAAAAATCCACCCTGTGAATTGTCGGCCAAAAACTAAAGATTACGAGTTTGGCCGCCAAGGGTGTTTTGCGAAAGTGTGAGTATTCTGTGCTGGCATGCACATGCCATTGTAGTAAAGGGTATATTCGTTTTGTGCGCGATTTGGTTTCTTTGTGTTTTGTTGCGGTGGTCAGTGGCGGTGTGAAGGCGAGATTCGCGATACCCTGACTGACCGTTCAACGGGTCGTTTTGTTGCAAGCGGCAGTGTGCCTGCAAAAATATAAATTTTCTTGTAGTGGAACCCGGATGAGACTGAGTTTTGCCCCGGCTAAATTTGCTCCCTTACAATATTTTCACTTTGTTTTTTTATAGAAATAAAAATTGTTTGGGTTTCTTCTTCTTTCTATGAGTGTTTGACATTGACAGCGGTTTTCGAAGATGCGACTCAGTGTAAGCGCTCCACATCATTTTTTCGCAACTTTTACAATGATGCGTCAGTGTAAATAGGGTATTAGATACGACGAGCGGCATCCAATAATCTTGCCAACCAATTGTGTGTTTTCCCGTCTCTTGGTCCGTTTCACACATCTGATTTCCTTGCATGGAGGCAATCAATTGACGGTTAGCCTCATCCGCGCGAGATACTGAATCCCGAAACTGAAAAATATCGTTAAGTCCACGAATAATTATTGCAAGGTGTGCGTAATCCATCACAAGAGACTCCAAACTCAACTCATATGTGACCTGCCTACAAAAAGAAGCACGTTTTCTCGTCCTTTCGCTCATACTGACGTCGATTTCGCAGGACCCTTCGACATTAAAAACTGCACAATCCGGGCGTGTCTGGTTATTTGTTTTATGTTGTCTTTTTTTGACACGACGACTTCGGGTCCAGCAGCAGTTCGGCTTTAGTGCCGAACGAAAATGTGAGCGCAAGGAGGGGAAGCAAAAAAACGAACACAAACAGACAAAAAGAAGTTCGTCTGAGCAGCGGTCGGTTGACGCTGTTAGAACACTAACAAAAATTACAACAAAATGACAACAACATCGATGAGAATGTCATGGCGAGGAATTTTTGATCTATTATGTAAGGAATATTAAAATGCTATATTTTCTAATGAGCAAGCAAAGGAGAGCAGTCATTCAGTGGAGTATGACCATAAGGCCATTCTTATGGAGCTAATTCATTAATATTAATTATAATTAAGCTTTTATTTTATACTTTATTATTGTTGCCCAGACACTGAAAAGCTTATTTATTTCGGGCGAATGGCGAATGTAGTCATCCGTTGCCATTCGCACGGGTGGATTTCAGTATTTTTCTTTCAAAAACCCGATGTTTATCGATAATTTCGTGAAAAACTATGCTTTACCTTTGTATTCGCTAGTGCTCTGTGTTCAAAGTCGCTCTCTTTCTTTTTCTCTCCAAGCGCTGTTTGTTTCTAATCCAACTCTATTCTCACTCAAATTGAGGGCTTTAAATTTTCTTACTTTTGTTCTAACTGTTTTCATTTAACCCATTGAACATTTTCACTATGTCTTGCTGCAATAATTTATGCTCATTTAAGAATTTTCCACACATCTTCAATTTGTTAATTGTTGGTTGTGTGAGAACGTTATGCATGCCAAATGTGCCGGTCTTACTGGACGTGAAGTTGATAAGATTGCTGTTACCCGATTTTACATTTATAGATGTAGATTGCAAATAGTTTGTTGCATATCTCTTATGAAAATTATGTTTGATTCTGTTTCTAATTAAAATACCCGTTCCACCGTGTGCTTTTCCATCCGGATGATCTGTGCCATAGAATAAATAACCGCGTATTTGGAAGTATTTGTTTCTAGTATTGTTTTGGAGTGTATTTGTTTGTGAGATGCGTCACTGAGAGCAGCCGATGTGTTTGTCGTATAGAAATTGAGTTAGCTCAAGTCAAGTTCAACAAATTTATTTTCAAGCGCATTGGATATCTTCTGCGGAATGTATATTCGTGGAGGCTTTGGATTTCTTGGAGCCCCTTGTCCAACTTCGGTTAGCTGCTCATTATCAGCCAGCGCAGCAAACCTGTTGATGTTGTTTGTTGATTCCCCAGCTGTGTGGGTTGTATTAGCGCAGTTAATTTTGGTTTTGTTGCCTCGAATTTTTTGAGGGCTTAGTTTTCGCTTTATTTGTATGTAGCGATTCATTCCGGTCTGTATAGTCGCTGTTTTTGACGCTGCGCTTGCAAGCCTAGCAGTGTTGGAAAGAGCTATTGCTTGCTTAGAGTTAGATGGTAACTCTGCTGACATCGTTACAGTTGTTACAGTTGCCGATGACGTAGCGTCAGATGCAGACTTTTGAGATCAACGTTGGCTCTACTTGGTCTGGACGCCGGGTATTGGGCATCTTCCGGTAATTCAGGAATACCTAGACTTGGGTCATATGAAACAGTGAAATGTGTTCAACGCCGATATTACTTAAAACAAAAAACATACACCCTTTCAGAGAATCCTTTTTCGAAAGAAGGATGACCAGTTGTGCGACTACGAGCTCAAAACGGTCACCTTCGGAGCCAATTGCGCCCCTTTTTTAGCAATTCGAGTCCTCCTACAACTTGCTCAAGACGTGCAAGCCAAGTTTCCTCGAGCGAGTGGAGGAAAGAGGCCATCCTGGAGCTTCGGGAGGCACTCGACGGTGCCGGCTTTCCATTGCGAAAATGGACATCCAACTCCATTCGGTGGCAAGCCAAGAGCGAAGAGTTTTATTTTCTCTCTTCGCAACAGTCTACAGCAAACGTGAAGTGCTCTCCCAGATAGCCAAGCTTTTCGATCCAGCTGGCTGGCTAGCACCATTCATTGTCCGTGCTAAAATCTTTATGCAGCAAATATGGCTCAAGGAATTGAACTGGGAAGAGCTACCTCCCCCTTGATCTTGTCCAGAAATGGCAAGTCTTTCTATCTATCTATCCAGAGCTGCAATATATTCGAATTCCACGGTGGGTCCAATATAATCCTAAGGCCAAATTGAAAAATCACGTGTTTTGTGATGCGTCTCAGAGCGCATATGGTGCGGCGATCTACGTTCGCACCGAATACAACTCGGAGGTCGGATTCCCAAATAGTTCTGGCGTGGTTAAACAAACCCCCGATCGAGTGTCCAAGATTACGAAGTGCACCGATTCCACAAAATGGGCTCACGTTCGGTCAGAGCGTAATCCTGTAGACTTAGCCAGCAAAGGAGCCTCCCCTTAAGACTTGTTGTGTAGTAGCCTGGGCCGGAGTGGTTACGTCTTCCACAAGATAAATGGCCCTGTTTCACTGAAGAGGTTCACGAAACAGACGAGGAAGTACGCGTCGTCAGTTGACTTCTTACGATTTTCTTGAACGCTTTTCTAGATTTTCAAGGCATTACGAGTCATTGCATATGTTTTACGTTTCATTCAACGCTGTCGAGAACCTTAATTTCATTTCCCTAACGAGCTCTGTAATGAGGACCTTGATAAAGCTCAAACACTATAATTTTTCAACTTCCAGATTTGAGAAGTCGTAGACGGGACCAAGCGGAGGATCTTCGACGCATTGGGTTCATTTCAATAAGGTGGCCCAAGTGCTAGGGCGCTCAAGAGCTGTGAACTTTTTGAATCACATTGAAGAAAGCCCAAGTAATAATACAGGTTATAAAAGAATTGTTTTATAATTAATTTTTATCGAATAATTAAGGCTCAACAAATTCAAATGATTAAATATCATATTCATTCGAGGACTATGTAACTAGGGGGCTCCGCCCCATGCTCGCTTCGCTCGAGGAAATGAAATTTAGTTAATAATGTTAATTAAGTTTAGTCAAAGTAACCTTTAGTATGGGTTTGGCTGAGATTCCTTTCGAAAAAAACTATTTTCATTCTGATCGACAATTTGCATTATATTGTTCCTATGGCAACTATATGACATAGTAATCCGACTTTGACCAAATTTGGTCAGAATGTAAAAGACAGTCCCAAGCATATAATCTGTAAGTTTGGTTAAGATATCTTAAGATACAAAAAAGTTTTTCATACTAAAGGTTAATTTTATCCCATTATTCCTATGGCAGCTATATGATATAGTAATCCGACTTAATATATATATCTCAAGAAACAAAAAAGTTTTTCATACAAAGCAATTCCCTGACCTTTTGACCTCAGGTAAACATACTTCCAGGTGGAATTTTAAAAAACGCCGTCATATTGCACGATGATATTGTCTCAGCTATGTTGTGTGAAAATTTCAGCTATTTACCTTTAGCCGTTTGGCCTAGATTGTTGAACACATAATTGGCGCAGCCGGTAGGATATCGAAAAGTTATAAGCAATATCCGTGATCCTATCCAATCAAGTGACAAGGAATCTTTGCACAACCAAGATATTCTTTAAGGTTGAGTACGCGAATTGCCGCGAAATAGTAATTCGGTAAACGTTACAATTTTATAACGAAACGATATCCGCATAGTGTGCATTAAA
>JAWNLU010000694.1:0-17353 GCA_035042165.1 Drosophila kuntzei | reverse complement strand
CCGTGTCAAAATACATAGACAGTACAGATGCAAATGGACAGTCAAACACTGTTCTTTACCACAATAATAACCCACATCGTGGCGGAAACCGCGGACGAGGAAATTATAGAAGTAACTTTCGTAGTTATAATAATAACTACAATAACCAAAATTATAATAACCAAAACAATGGTTGACGAGGCCAATATAGAGGAAACTCTAGAGGCCGTGGCAACTCGAATCGAGGCCACAACAACAACCATAACAACAATGTCAGAGTAGCCCAAAATACTTCGGGAAACTCCCAAAACCCTTTAGATACACAACAGTAAAAGATGCCAAGGTTCACACAATTAATCTCAGTCAGAATGTATTTGCATCCTTTAGCCACGTAGCTACGGGAAAAGATCTCGTTTTCTTAGACACAAGTGCCGACATATCTATCTTAAAAGAAAATTCTGATGTCTATCACGACATTCAACATAATAAAATTATAGACATAAAAGGAATCAGTCAAGAAGTTACCAAATCCAAAGGTCTAACTTCTATTGAAATACAGACAACAAAGTATATAATCCCACATGATTTTCACATCGTGGACTTACAATTCGCTATTCCGTGTGATAGAATACTAGGAATCGATTTTATCAAAAAATACAACTGTCAAATAGACTTCAAGCCATCTGAAGATTGGCTTATACTTAGACCAAATAATTTAAAATTTCCAATTCATGTTCCAATAACATATAGTTCTGGCAATAATTCAATACTTCTGTCAGCAAGATCACAAGTCATTAGACAAATTCAACTTATTTCAAAAGAAGACAGTGTATTGATTCCAAATCAAGAACTTCTGCATGGTATCTACATAGCAAATACCATAGCAACATCACAAAACTGTTTCATTAGACTTCTTAATACAACTAATTTCGATAAAGTAGTCAGTACTGATAATTTAAAGGACGAATCACTTTCTAACTACGATGTAGTCGAAGACAATCTCGGAAACAGAAAAAAAATCTGTATTAGCTAAACTTTCGAAAAATTTTCCCCCACAGTTTAAGTCACAGCTTTCAAGCTTATGCACCAAGTATAATGATGTATTCGGACTGGAAACCGAATCAATAACAACATATAATTTTTATAAACAAAAACTGAGATTAAAAGATGATGAACCAGTATAGTAGGAAAATTGATCACAGACTGTATTGTTGAACCATCTGTGTCTGAATACAACAGCCCATTGTTACTTGTCCCTAAGAAATCATCCCCCGGCTCAGAAGAAAATAAACGGCGTTTAGTGATTGACTATCGTCAGATTAATAAAAAGTTACTATCAGATAAATTTCCACTCCCTAGAATTGATGATATTTTGGATCAACTAGGTCGAGCAAAATACTTTTCACGTCTTGACTTAATGTGAGGATTTCATCAAATTGAACTCGAACAAATTTCAAGAGATATAACGTCTTTTCCAACGAGCAACGGCTCATATCGCTTCAAGCGATTACCTTTTGGATTAAAAATACCTTCTCAAGCATTCCTTTATATGGATGACTTAATAGTCATTGGTTGTTCCGAAAAGTTTTAATCCCTGTAGTATACTTACCAATTGCGACAAGACACTGGGGAAATCTTATTGGTCCAAAACCCTGCACACACTCGTGTATTTTGGACTCCGATAGAAAATTGGGCGTCAGGTATTCTTCCGTACATTCTAAAACCAGAGCCCTACAAAATTCGTGCAGAATATTGCACACACTATTTGGAGAGACTCCGAACATAATGCCGATCGAATGGTACTCCGCCGTTGAGCCCAGTGTAAATAGAGCTATCGCTATCCGCTTTTCTAGCGGAATGGCTTTCCTGAAATTGGTGTCCTTCTTCTTTAATATTTCAAGTCGGCTCACCAGCAATGCAAATATTGACCTTTCCATGCGGAAGCACATTTTAAAAAAGCGGTCATCGTTCTCCGGCACGACCGCCTCCCAAAACACGCTAACTCGCTTCTAAAATATATTTAAATAAATTGTGCCTGTAATATGAGTTAGCATTTGTTTTATAGAAATTATTGTAACTTACACGGATCCAAATACTCCGAGGAATATGCGACTTCAAGATATTAGACGCCTGCCGTCGTCATCGTCGTCGTTATCAATATTTACCTTCATGACCAGCGTCAATTTGGTCACTAATTCACTGCTTTGCTGTTGCGCAGCAGTGATAATGGCCAATTTCTGCTCGAAATTCATTTTGGGAAAAATTTTATTTGTTCGATCTATCTCGTTATTTGATTGCTCGATCCAATTTCTCCATTCTTAACAGCCACTGCTATAAGGATAACCTTAGGAGTAGTGGACTGCGGTTTCGGACTGATCCGAAAAGGTTTTATACTTTTGTGAATGCAAAGTGAAATCTTCAACACTTCCATCCTCCGTGTTTTTCGAAAGAAAGACAACTGACTCAGATCAGGCCATTGCCGATTTATTTGCCGAATTTTTTCAAACTACACATACCGTTCAAAATGATCAATTGAGATCCTATCCTTATCGTGTAAATGTATCTAATTGCATTTTTGGACCTCTGATTACTGAAAGCTCGCTATTAAGTGATCTTAGGGCCGTAAAACCTTTATTTTCTCCGGGTCCAGATGGAGTACCTGGGTGTGTGCTTAGGTACTGCGCTGATGGTCTATTGAAACCCTTGTATAATTTATTTAAGCTTTCTGTGGAGTTAAGTTCTTTTCCTAATATTTGGAAAGAATCATTTATCATTCCTCTCCATAAAAAAGGAAACAAGTCAAATGTTAGTAACTATAGAGGTATTTCTAAGTTGTCTGCTATTCCTAAGACTTTTGAGAAACTAATAACTTCTCAACTGCACTATCTTTGTAGATCTATTGTTTCACCCTGCCAGCATGGGTGGGTGAAATATAGATCTAATACCAAAAACTTATTGGAATTCACTTCTCTTGTTATACAAGGATTTCAAAATAATATGCAAACGGATGCATTTACACTGATTTTAGTAAAGCATTTGATTCAGTTAACCACTCCCTTTTATTGCTAAAACTTCAACTTATTGGATTTCCAAATAACTTAATTTTTTGGATTTCGAGCTACTTATATCAAAGAACCCAAACAGTATATTTTAAAGGTTTAGTTTCTAAACCGGTTGAAGTCTTTTCTGGAGTGCCACAAGGAAGTCATCTTGGCCCCTTGTTATTTACGCTTTTTATTAATGACATGCCGTCTGTAATTTATAATTCTCGGGTTCTGATGTATGCTTATGACGTTTAACTTTGTATGTCGACTACTGACTCTCTTCTTGGTACCAGGCTGCAAACTGACCTTGACAGTTTTCAAACCTGGTGTAAAGTAAACTCATTAAATCTTAATTACAGTAAATGTAAAGTAATGTCTTTTAGTAGGAGATTGCCTCTTTTAAATAATTATGTTCTCAATTGTACACCTCTTGAACGAATTACATCGGTTACTGATTTGGGTATCCTTTTTGATCCTAAGCTTAAATTTGACAAACATATTTCTTCAATTTCTAATCGAGCATTTGGTGTCCTGGGTTTCATAAAGCGTTGGTCGAAAAAATTTGACGATCCCTATGTTACTAAAATTCTTTACACTTCTTTGGTGCACCCTATTCTGGAATATGGGTCTTGTGTATGGTGTCCCCAATACAAGATCCATCAGGACAGAATATAATCTGTACAAAAACAATTTCTGCTCTTCGCCCTCAGGGGTCTTAACTGGAATGATAATATTCGCCTTCCTTCTTATCGTAGTAGACTTTTATTAATAAATCTTCCCGCTCTTTCTGATCGTAGAATCATGCTTGGTGTAATTTTCTTACACAAACTAATCAATGGCGAAATTGATTCTTCTGAATTGATTAGCCAGATTAGTTTTGCTGTTCCGATCAGAACTACTAGAAACTTTCTTCCGCTTTCTTTGAAAACTTGTAATTCTAATTATGCTACCCACAACCCCTTTCGTATCTTATGTTCAACTTATAATAACTTTTCCCATCTTATTAACAATTCTACTTCTTTCCCTTCCCTTAAATTTGTACTTCTTCGCCATCTCGCTAATTTATAATTAAACTATGTATCTTTGTATTCTTTAATCTCTATATGTTCTTTGTGTTTGTGTGTTTTATTTTTAATTGTACGCGATATTCGTTACTGCACGTTATGCGGTGCGCACCTCGGTCGGTTGGGCGGGAGGTGGGTTATGTTGCCTGGGTCCGCGCGTTAACAAGCCCTCGCTTGGCATCGTTGGGCCACTTGAATGTACTGCTCTTTTAGTACACCAACGTCCAAGATAATTTGTAACTGACAGACGTTTAGTTTCAAATTGATGGTAGACGGTAGATGGTCCCAGTGTGAATTGGGGTTTCACATCTACCATCATTCCCATACGTTCCCCGTAGATGTGCTCAGTGTGAATTGCCTATTACATCCAGAAAAATGTTTATTTTTTATGCATGAGATGACTTTTCTAGGTCATAAATGCACAGATAAGGGATTACTTCCAGACGACTGGAGAGAGAGAGTGCTTAAGCGAAACAGACGTGTTTTAATTTGGCTCGTAAACGTTCATCATTTTTTGTGAATAATAACGCACCGCTTTAATATATTTTCATCTAAAATTCTGCAAAAGTGAACTAGCTATCGACTTGCTGTGTAAGTTGAATCATTTGTGCATTGTGGTAAAATAAATAGCATTGCATTTTCCCTTAAATCTTTTACATTCTTGTGCGTGTGTTTGTTTGTGTATTTCGGCTTTTGCTTTACACCTCGCTCACACAAGTTTCTTTTGGAATAAATTAAATGTAATCAATAAAAGATTCTGTTATAAAACTTTGGTGAACGATGGTTGACTCTGCAGAGGTCCAAAAGCATATCGGCCGAATCCCCTTCTCCCATTCCCTTATTGTAAGAAGAAACTATCGCAGGCCTTGCAACATCATTATAATCTCTTTTATTGGGATTCACCGGCTCCATTGGAGTTATCGCGACATTAACTTTTAAAGTAATGTTTTCGTCCCATATAGACTATGGAGCTCCAAATTGACTTGATCTCCTTTTCAGTGTCTTCGAAATACAATTTTCAAAGCAATTATCAGCAATAATTTTAGGACCTTGCTGGTATTCGTCTGAAACTATATTGTCAAGAAGGCCGATCTCTATAGTCTGACCTCTCTTCACGATCCGTTCCAAGTTTTTCTGCAACATTGAGAAATGTCATTGTCCTCATCCACACTATCTCCGTTCAACATCCCAGTAGAAGATTAAAATCGCTCAATGGCTTCTATTGACAAACCTCTCTCTTGCGGTAATATATCTAAGTAAATATAAAATAAGCACAGCTTTGACTATTGTACTTATTAAATACAACCGACGATCAACGACTGCTCGAAGTGTTCCGGCACTTTATAATAAATCACGTCACTTTTCGCACTCGAAATTAAAATATTTTATCTTCTATATATGAGATTAAATTATTGAGAATTGGAAATGAGAGCGATCCAAGTCGGTACCTATGTTACAGGTTAAAAATTGGGCAATGCTAATGATCCAATTATTCTGGTTTCAAAACACCCTTTATTTATGACCTGTAAACATTCTGCAATAAAATGCAATAATGCAATAAAAATGAAATTTGCAGTAAACTTGGGTATTCCATTCGTAAAAATTGGGGTTAAATACTACCTGTTGCACTATTTTTTGGGGTAAAACCAAAACAACTACTAAAACCATCAATTGGAAACACCATTTTAGGCTAAATCCTTTTTTGAAGTAATAAATTTGGACCTGTCTGAGTTTTGTAAGAAAAACCAGCAAAGTCAAAAAAATTATGATTTTATTACCACTATGGACCAACGTTGCCCACAAGCAACTTGATGACTTTAAAAATCCGTTACATGAAAACTATTCAAATATTATAAGAAATATGACGTCATTATGAATTTCCCAGTGCCAAGGTCGTAGGCAGCTTTGCGCGAAGGAGGTGGCCAAATCAATTATTTTTAGAGTATATCACATACCTCAAATCACAAGAGATTTCGAAAAGAATTGCTTTTGAAAAAAATTATTAAAAATTTTCGAAATTCTTTAATAGATATAATTTTTTAGTCCATATTGTCGAATTCATTTTAGCCGACTGCTAGAAATTCAATTACAATTTCAACATAATTATTAATTTTCGGATGGTTTCGATTTCTGTGGCACCCCTGATAATAGATAAATTCATTCAAAATTTATTTTATGCTGTTTTTTTAAAGGTTTTTAAATTAATTTAATTTAATTCCAAAAATTTTAAATAAGATCATATCCCTTCAATTTTTTTGGCATTTGAAAAATTGGTTGATTGGTTTCAGGAACACCTACTCTTGGGTTGCTTTTAGAGATTTATATAGCACACGTGAATATTCGCATTACCAATACATCCTCGTAGTCTTATTAGCCTTCGTGGACTTGTCTCAAACTTATAAAAGTTACTATTTTTGTTTGAACACAGAAATAAAATCATTATATTGGCATGTTCTACAAATTTTGTACAAAAGTACAAAAAATTATTGAATATTAATTTTTAGTAGTAATAAAATGGCATAAGATTAATTTAAAATTTTAATATTTGAAATTAATTTTTGGAAATTGATTTTGATGTATCCGCAAATATGTCGGAAAATTTAAGCTTTGACTTTTCTGTATATTTTATATACTTGAATACAACTCTGGGTGGATTTTGGAAGTTTAAAATTTTTTTAGCTGAGTCTAGGGGGGGGCAACGGCCCTTCCCTGCCCTCCCCTGCCTACGCCCTTGCCCAGTGCGCACGTTGCGGACAGCGCTAGACGTTTCGTAGCATTTTGTAACTATTATAGACGTTTTATAAAAAACTTTGCCGACTATTCACGGCACATAACAAGATTATGTAAAAAGAATGTTCCTTTTGTATGGACCGATGAATGCCAAAACGCATTCGCTTCGCTCGCCTACCGCGCACACGCGACTGTCGGAGACCCCGTACTTAGTATGAAAAAATATTTTGTTTAATCGACTGTGGGATACCCAGAACCTAGGCACTTAGATGCGCTTGCCGTGTTCTGTATTAAGTTTTCGACTAATTGTTCCAATGACGGCTATATGATACAGTTTTCCGATTTGAACAAACTTAGTTCAAGATATATAAGACTAGCTCCGATTCATATGCTGTCAGTTTAGATGAGATTTCTCACAAAACAAAGAAGCTTTTCATATTAAATCTAGAATTTTGACCGATCGTTTCTATGACAGCTATATTATATAGTGGTCCGATTTCAAACGAATTTGGTCAGGATATATAAAATCAACCCAGAAGCAGATGCTGTCACTTTGGTTAACATATCTCAAAAAAAATATCTCAAAATAAAGATTTTCATACTAAAACTTGATTTTCAATCGATCTTTCCTATGACAGCTATAAGATATAGTTGACCGATTTGAACCAACTTTGGTCAATAAGTAGAGGACCAGTTTAGATACTTATTCTGTTGAATATCGCAAAAGTAACATTGTTATCGATATTGTAAAATCGACACTGGTATCGATAGTAAGCTTGATGCGCACTCCTCTGAAGTGAAGATAGTTGTGATCTGACATTAAGTGCGTACAGTAATAAAGAAGAACATCTAAAATCGTATCCGAAGTGTTTTATTAAAATTATATATATCAAACTTGTCTGATAGAATACATAGCGTATTGTATTCCAATAACCACTATATTCTATAGGTTATGGGCCCAGACACAAACGTAGCTGATAAATGATTAATTATAATAATGCAAAAGTCGCGCGAATTTCACAATACATACATAGATGCTGCACGAATTTCACAATACATAAATACATAGTGCGTAGATTACACAATACATACATTGATGCTGCATGAATTTCACAATACATACATACATACTGCGTAAATTTCACAATACATATGTACATGGACGCCGTGTGGATTTCACAATATACATGTACCTTGATGCTGATTGAATTTCACAATATATGACGCCAATTGCAAATTCATATTCAGAAACACATAGTGCATAAGTTAAGTGATTAAAATATATATAGAAGTGAAATGGATAAGAAAAAGCGAAATATTAAGCCATTTGAAGGAGCCATATGGAAGTTTACGGTGAGAAGTGTATTAGAAGAGCTTGATTTACTAAAAGTGATTGACGAAGAAATAATAGACGTCACAGATAAAATAATTAAGAAAGAAAGTAAGGATAAAAGAATTATTATAGAATATTTGAGTAACTCATTTCTTGCTTTTGTAAATAATGAAGATAATGCCATTTTTGCAAAGCTAGATGCTATCTACGAGAGAAAGAGTCTAGCATCTCAACTTTCATTACGAAAGCAACTATTAAATTTAAAATTAAAAGGTGACACTTCTTTGGTGAATCATTTTCGTTTTTTTGATAATGTGGTAACACAGCTCGTTGCTTCAGGGGCCAAATTAGACGAAATGGATCAAGTTTCGCACCTGCTAATAACTCTTCCATCCAGCTATGATGGGGTTATAACGGCAATAGAAACCCTCTCTGAAAATAACTTTACCTTAGCTACTTGACCATGAAATTAAGTTTAAAATCGTAAACAAAGATACAAGTGCCAAAATATTACATGCTTTTGGGAATAAGGAATTTAATAACAATAAGAATAAATATGTAAACAAGCAAGGAAGGAAACAATTTAAGACCAGCCTTAAAATGTTTCCATTGTGGAAAATTGGGACATTTGAAAAAAGACTGTTTTTATTTAAAGAGACAGGGAGGAAAGGAGAAAAACACTGAAAATAAAGAAAGGGAAAAACAGGCTCAGATAGCAACAACATCTAATTCTTTAAATGGTTTCGCTTTCATGATGAGGCAATCTGATGAGTATATGAACTCAAGTGAGGTAAATTTTATATTAGACTCAGGGGCATCAGACCACATAATCAAGGACATCACTTTGTTTTCTGAATATGAGAATTTGCATCCACATTTGACAATATCAATTGCAAAACGGGGAGAACACATAAAAGCTACCGCTAAAGGAGTGGTAAACCTGAGCAATTCTGGACGGAAAATAACGTTGCAAAATGTGCTGTTTTGTAAGGACAGTCCCCACAATCTGCTGTCGGTCAAAAGAATGCAGGATGCAGGCATGACAATAGAGTTCCATCCAAATGGAATAATAGTTTCAAAAAATGGTAACTTGGTATTTGAAGGAATCTGTGAGTATAATGTACCAGTTATAAAATTTAAAGTTGTTCACATTTTCGCTTGTGGCATGAGAGGTTGGGCCATATTATTAAATGGATTGTTTGAAGATGTTAATATAATATTTTAAATCAAGTTGAATTTAATAAGGAATTATGTGAGGCTTGTATAAACGGAAAACAATCATGTTTAAAATTTTAAAATTTTAAAAATAAAGAGAATATCCAGAGGGCGCTGTTTGTAGTCCATTCCGATGTGTGTGGTCCAATCACACCATCAACAATCGATAATAAAAATTATTATGTTATCTTTATTGACCAATATACACACTACTGTGTGACATATTAGATAACATATAAGTCAGACGTATTTTATGTCTTCAAAGATTTTATTGCGAAAAGCGAAGCCCATTTTAATTCAAAAATTGTGAGTCTATATATTGATAATGGCAGGGAGTACTTTTCTAATGAGATGCGTGAATTTTGCGTTGAAAAAGGCATCAGCTATTATTTAACAGTTCCTCACACTCCACAATTAAATGGTGTCTCAGAGCGGATGATTAGAACAATCACCGAGAAGGCTCGCTCTATGATTAACAGTGCTAAACTGAATAAATATTTTTGGGGTGAAGCTGTTCTAACAGCAACATATTTGATTAACAGATCCCCAAGTAGAGCGTTGCTCTAAAAAGCTAATTTTTAAATATTTAAAACTATTTGGTTCGACAGTGTATGCACTAAATAAAGTGCGGAAACGTAAATTTGATGAGAAATCAATCAAAACAATACTTGTCGGGTATGAGCCAAATGGCTATGAATTGTGGAATGCAGTGTCGAAGAAGTTTATGACAGCTAGGGATGTTGTGGTGGACGAAGTAAATATGCTTAAGTCAAGAACTATACATGTAAATGACTCAGGGATTCAACATGAACCAAGTACTGTTTCTGAGGTTACAGAAAGTGAAGAGTCGGAGTTTCCCTTGCTGGAAAATAATGAATCTGATGTTTTAAGACCGGAGGATGTACAAGTAATTAAAAATTCCACAAATCTGGAGAATGCCGATCCAGTTATTGAATCTGGTGATAAATTAAATACAAATGAAATTACACGCAGTGCAAGATTGAAAGGTAAACCAAAACTATCATATAGAGTTTTTGAAAAATGTCTTAATACCCAAATATGTCTAGATGACCTTCCCAATACATTTGACGAAATTAAATTTCGTAAAGATAAAGTTTTATGGGAAGAAGCCATACAAAATGAACTTAACTCTCATTATGAAAATAAAACTTGGTGCTTAGTTCAAAAGCCTAAAGACAAAAATATAGAAGATTGCAAATGGGTGTTTAGTATAAAACAAGATGAGTGAGGCAATTTAGTTAAATATAAAACTAGGATTGTAGCAAAAGGTTTTGCTAAAGAGCATATGACAGATTACGACGAGACATTTGCACCAGTTGCACGAATTTCCAGTTTTAGATTTTTATTAGCACTTTCAAATCAATATCACTTATTAGTCCATCATATGGACGTCAAAATTGCATGGAATGGAACTCTAAAAGATGCAATTTACGTGACAGTTCCAAAAGGCTTAACCCATGTGGAAGGGGACAAAGCCTGTAAACTTAATAAAGCCATTTATGGTCTCAAACAGGCAGCAAGGAGCTGGTTTGAGGTGTTTGAAAATGTACTAAAAGAAGTCGGATTTGAAAACTTAGGTGTTGATCATTGTACTTAAATGTTGAATAAAGGAGATATTTCTCAAAATTTATATATTTTGTTATATGTGAATGATGTAGTGATTGCTACCAATAACCCTGATACAATGTATAATTTCAAATCATACCTGAAAAATAAATTTAAGATGACTGATTTACTTGAAATTAAATATTTTATTGGTATAAAAGTTGACAGAAAAGACGGTCAATTACAACTCAGTCAATCAGCATACATTAATAATGTTTTAAGAAAATTTAATATGATAGACTGTAATCCAGTTAGCACACCTTTCCCAAGCAAACTAAACTATGAGGCTTTGCAATATGAAGAGTCGTGGTATGCACCATGTAGGAATTTAATTGGCTGTTTAATGTATATCATGTTGTGTACACGTCCAGACCTAAGTCCATCAATAAGCATTTTAAGTAGATATACTAATAATAACAATGTAGAACTATGGCAATGCCTCAAACGTGTACTAAGATATCTAAAAGGCACTGTTGATATAAAGTTGACATTTGAAAAGAATTCAAAGTTTGACAATATCCTTGTGAGTTACGTCGATTCCAATTGGGCAGGAAATGAGATAGACAGAAGAAACACTACTGGATATTTATTTAAAATGTTTGAAAATTGTCTAGTTTCATGGTGTACTATGAAACAAAAATCTGTTGCTGCTTCGTCCAGAATACATGGCCTTATTTGAAGGAGTTCGAGAATCATTGTTTCTCAAGTCATTAGTAAATGAAGTTAAACTTGATTTGAATGGTCCAATAGTAATGTATAAAGACAACCAAGGTTGTATTAGTATTGCTAACAATTCTACTTGCCATAAGAGAACAAAACACATTGATATTAAATACCATTTTAGTAGAGAACAGATTGAAAAGAAACTAATTTGTTTAAAGTATATTTCCACAGATAATCAACTGGCTGATATTTTAACAAAGCCATTACCAGCAGCAAGATTCATCGCCTTGAATATATATTGAATATAAATATATTTTATATTTGTAATGATCTGGATGATAATGGATATCATATATATGTATATTTTATATTTGTAATGATCTGGATGGGTTTTACTGGGTTTTCCCACACCCTTGCAGCAAATGCTGGATCAAAGAATTACCCCAGAAAATGAAAAGAAAAAAAATGAATGTACAAACTTGTCAGACATATCAATGTAACTTTTGAGGAGGCGTGTTGAATATCGCAAAAGTTACATTGTTATCGATATTGTAAAATCGACACTGCTATCGATAGTAAGCTTGATGCGCATTCCTCTGAAGTGAAGTTAGTTGTGATCTGACATTAAGTGCGTACAGTAATAAAGAAGAACATCTAAAATCGTATCCGAAGTGTTTTATTATAATTATATATATCAAGCTTGTCTGATAGAATACATAGCGTATTGTATTCCAATAACCACTATATTCTATATATTCTGTAAGATTGGTTGAGATATCTCAAAAAACAAAAAGGTTTTCATACTAAAACTTGATTTTCAATCGATCTTTCCTATGAGAGCTATGTGATATAGTTAAGCGATTTCAACCAACTTTGGTCAGTATGTAGACGACAAATTCAGATACTTATTCTGTAAAATTGGTTGAAATATCTCAAAAAACAAAAAGGCTTTCATACTAAAACTTTATTTTCGATCAACCGGTCCTATGGGAGCTATATGATAAGGGTGGTCCGATCCAAAAAAAAAAAAACAAACTTGATCTGCTTGCAGTATAGATCAAGTACGGGGTCTAAAAATATTTTTAATTTTACAATGATATTGAACGTTACTATAACAATAACATAATATAACATTAACATTGAATGTTAATATAACATGTTCATATAATATTTTAATATTAATGTGGAATTAGTATTAAAATCCACAGTGTTTATTTATTTAATTTTAGAATTATTTGTAGTTTAGTAACAAATGTTTTAATTTTTGAAATAATAAGTAATTTTGTTATTCTTTTAATTCGTCGTTTGCAACCGTCTTTTTGCAACTCTTTTGAGAACTCCTCAAAGCAGCCCATTCGCCTCGGACTCTCGATCAGAACTCTCGAGCTTCACGTCGATGCTCGATAGTTATCGTCTCTCCGATAATTGTGGTGGGAGGGCTGAACGGCGTTGCCAGACCCATTCCCACAACTCGGCCATCCTTCTATGCTTTCGTCTCGAATGCGTCGTCGTCGTCGGTAGGAATCCATGGCTTCATATATTCGGCACAGGTGGATGTATACCTGGGACCATCGTTGAAGTAAGCATCTTTTGCAACGTCATAGGTGTCTTGCGTCTTAACTTTGGTGACACGATATGGGCCTAAATATTTGGGCTTCAGCTTCAGACCACCGCCAAACTGTGTACGCTTGATTGCGACAACATCGCCGACCTTGTACGCTGATGCAGGTCTACGTCGTAAGTTGTAGGACTTCTTGTTTTCTTGTTGTAACTTCAGAATCTGTTGCTTGGCATTTTTACGCAGATCGCCTCTGTTATCATTGAAATTCTGGATGTTCTCTTCGTGAATGAGTTGTTAGATTTGGATGTCATCTTTGGTTCTCATTTTTATGCCAACAAGCAGCTCAAACGGCGTCATATGAGTGCTTCTGCAGAACGTCAAATTAATGGTTTGTTGCACTTTGTCAACAAACTGGTACCATTTACTTGGGTCATCTATGGATAGCTTAGATAATACGGATATGATGATTGCGTTGAGTCTTTCGACTTGACGATTCGCACGTGGCAATCCCGTCGTTACAGCTTGGTGTCTGATGTTCTCTTCATTGCAGTACTTTTTAAACTCGTCAGATGTAAAAGCGGATCCCTTGTCGGAGACTATCTGAACAGGATTTCCAAATGTTGCGCTTTGTGTTTGAAGCCTCGTAACTACCTCTTTCGCTGAAGTCGTCTTTGTTGGGTACAGCCAGCAAAACTTGGTAAAACCGTCGATAACTGTAGTAGTATATAGTAGTGCCTTGCAATCATTTCCTTAGTTTTCTTGACTGAAAAGTGTCCTTTCTCGTGGGCTTGCTTGATGATTTCGCGTTGCAAAGCCTGTGGAACTACAATTAGTTCGTCGTCATCAATCAGTTTGTGTAGTAAGTCGGATTTCATAAAGTAATTGTTGCGCGTGTTCTTCTCAGCTAGGATATCTATGATTGCTTTTAACTCATCGTCTTGAGTTTGGAGACTCGATTTTGCAGTGCATACTGTCATTGGATATCATCATGACTGGATATCTGCTCAAAGCATCAGCATGGCGTATGCGTGTGCCAGCTCTATGCTCGACGTCGAAATCAAAATCTTGGAGTAGAAGAATCCAGCGGGCAACTCTTGCAGAACTTCTTTCTTGTCAATAGTTTTGGTAAAAGCGTTGCAATCACTCACGAGCTTGAAGTGTAAGCCCAAGAGATAAACTCGAAACTTGTGTAGAGCCTCCACTACGGCAAGGATTTCCAATTCATAAACTATTGGTAAACTTCCTTTCTGCATCTGTCGTCTTTTTCTCATATAGTACACTGGTTGTACTAGTCCATCGTCGGGTGATTTCTGAAGTAATACTGCGCCGAAACCATCTATAGACGCGTTAGTGTGCAGCTCCGTCTCGTGCTGAGGGTGAAAGATCTATAATATTGGTTTCTCAGTTATAAGTTTTTTCAACATGTCAAATGAAGCGATCTCCTTTTCGTTCAGGATGAACTCGGTCAAAGGCTTAGCTATAATTGCGAAATTTAAAATGAAAATAACCAACCAAGCCGAGAAAACTTTGTAACTGTTTCTGGTTTTTAGGTACAGGGAAATTGGTGACAGAAATTCTTCTTCGTCTCAGAAATTCTTATGCTTTGATTTTCGACAACATGCCCTAAACATTCAATCTTCGTCATTAGGAAACAGCATTTCTTCATATTAAGTACAAGACCATAGTCTTCACATTGCTTCAAGACTTCTTTGAGATTAGACACGGCTTCCTCCTCGGATCTGGCAGGTATAATGATGTCGTCAACGTATGGGATGGAAATGCCTCTGCGAGTCAGCTCTCTAAATATAGCATTCACGTGTCTTTGGAATACTCCAGGTGAGTTCGATAAACCAAATGGCACTTTGCAGAATTGGTACTGCCCGTTGTGAGTAACAAATGATGTGAACTTTCGGTTGTCTTTCTCGACATCAACGTGGAAAAATCCGTTCTTCAAATCGATCGTACTATATATTTTCGCATCTACAAGTCGGTCTAGCTGATCTTCAATCAGTGGAAGTGGGAAATGATCTCTGTCTATTACCTTATTTATTCTTCTATAATCGACGCAAAGTCTCGGTGTACCATCTCGTTTCTTTACCAGTATCACAGGGCTAGTGAACTCATATTCGGATTGTTCGACTATTCCATCTTTCAGCCACTGGTCCACTTGATCGTCAATGATGCATCGTTCGGAATATGCAAGCCTGTGTGGGCGCGAATATATTGGAGTTTCATCCATGATTACGATATTCATTTTCACGTTTGTCGTCTTGGCATTTCCCGGCTTATAGTTTTTCACGAGCTCATAAACTTGGTTTTTGGCACTGTTGCTCGCTTCCGGATTTATTTCAATCAGTGTATCATCATTATTTGTCACGTTTATTTTCAAGACGAGTTTATTTTTATTTCAGAATCGTCATCGTTATTGGGTTGTTTAATTGTTATGCCGTCGCGATTAATTTATATTTCAGCGTCCTTACAAAAATCTTCGCCTAAAACTATTTCAACATCTAGAAACTTATCGGAAACAACTAGGAAATTTACTTTAAACTGCTGATTGTCCACACTCAAAGTTTCAACAAACGATCCGAATGGCTTGACTTTGCTTTGTGAACCGAAACCGATGAGCGAAACACTAACTGCACTGTCTGATGTATGTCCTTTTAGACCACAATTATAACATTTTATTTCTTTATTTTGTTTGTTCATGTCATTATCTTTTTTGTTTTGTCCACTCTTGTATTTATCGTTATTGTCTTTATAATTTTCGAGCTTTCCGCGCATTTTTTCATAACTTTTTATTTTTTCTTTAAATTCTTTTAGATCTTTTGCGTTGTATAAAATAGCTTTGTTGACACTCAAATCGTTTATTCCATCTATACCGTATTGCATGAGAGCATTGTTTTCAATACAACCGCGTGATGCCAACTCTTTCATTTTAAAAAGATATTCTTGTACACTTTCGCTTTTTTTAATTTTTCTGTCGGACATTAGTTTATGTAACTGTGCACTATTAATCTGCGTCTCAAATTCTCTAATTAACGATTCTTTTAACATTTGCCAGTTTCTAATTCCTCGTTCGCTCATTATATAAATTTTAGCAATTCCTTTAAGAGATTTCTTAGCAAAAATGAATTTTTGCAATTCGTCCCAATTCATTGCAGCTGCCATATCCTCAAAATCGCTTATCCAGATCTCGACTGCCAATGAATCGTCTCCGCTAAAAGGTCGTATCGAATCTTCAATGTCACGAAAGTTTAGTGCAAACCTCGGTGAATTCATGTTTGAATTTTGCACTACACTAACATTTTGTTCAGTGGCTTTAACTGGTAGTTGCGTCTTTTTGTTGCTCGGTAACTCGTTCATTCCTGCTGTACGGAATGTGCTACTGCTTGCCACACTGTGGTTGTCTCTGTCTGCCTCATGTGTGATTCTATCTTCATCTTCTTCTTTGTCTTGTACTTACTGCAACTTCACCTTGCAAACATCTTTTTCATAATCAATGCATTTTAGATGCGCTGCGTACTAGCGATATGTGCCCTGTCTGCAAGCAACCTTGCGCGGTGAGGCAATTATCAATATCAAATGTTAACCTAGCAACTGAATTAGGCGAAGTTGGTGATACGTCGGATTTCGTATCACAAACTTCTGGCCGAGCCAGCCATAAAGACCTAACCCAAATAGGCACCAAATCTTCTAGCAAAAATCGGAGAGGTGCTACTCCACGTAGAGGATCTACCCATCGGAGTCAACATTTAGCGAGTCAAGACAATGTAACCGTTGATCCCTCTAGAGACATTAACAAAGAAGACATTAACAAAATAATAGCAACAGCAATGCAAGCGCAGCAGCGCCAGCTAATGCAAAGCTTGACAACAATGATGCAACAGCCATTCGCTTCTATCAGATTGGATAGAAGCGAATGAGTGTTGCATCATTGTTGTCAAGTAGCAACCCTTGCGCTACATTGCTGTTGCTATTATTTTGTTAATGTCTTCTTTGTTAATGTCTCTAGAGGGATCAACAATTGACAATCTTGACTCGCTAAATGTTGACTCCGATGGGTAGATCCTACGTGGGTGCACGTCTCCGATTTTTGCTAGAAGATTTGGTGCCTATTTGGGTTAGGTCTTTATGG
>JAWNLU010000692.1:0-16988 GCA_035042165.1 Drosophila kuntzei | reverse complement strand
CCTAGCGTTGGTGGAAACTAAGCTTTACATTCAACAACCATATCATCAACCGTCACCCCAACCAATGCAACAAACACATAGTCCAATCAGACCAACATATTTTACACCCAGACCAAACTCCCGACAGAACCAATTCGACAACAATAGTTTCGGACAAGTAACTCAACAACAAAACTCTTTCAATAATTCTGGCGTAGCCAACCAACCGACTAAACGAGTTAGACCTACAGAAAGTGGACAGAGTAAGATGAGTATTGACCATGAAGTTAGGAATCAGGAAGAGCTAAACTATCATGATTACATGCAACAAGAATACTATAATCAATGCGCTGCTTATCCTGAATATTATCCACAATATTATCAAGCAGAAAGTTACCCACAAAGCCCAGACTTTACATACACACAGTCAGCCGAACACGAGACAGAACAACCAAATGAAATAGAAATCGAGCAAGCCGAAAATTTTCAGCTGCCAGCCTTGGAAACCAACAGTACGTAATAATCACATATAAAGGCAAAAATCTGAAATGTTTAATAGATACAGGATCTACTGTAAATATGATGACATCAAATGTTTTCAATTTACAAGTTCATGACACCGACTGTTTCATTCAAACCAGCAACGGACCCTTAACTATCACAAAGAAAGTTAACGTCCTTTCCAATAACCTATTCAAGGGCAATAATGAATTTCTTCTACACCAATTCTCCTCAGACTATGATCTATTAATTGGTAGAAAAATGCTTTCAGAAGCACAAGCCGTTATAGATTATAAAACCCAAACTGTTACTCTATACAATAGAAAGTATAAACTAACCAACGATATTCCAATCACAAATCAGAATCACTTCTTAGCCCAACCAAATCCTGAAACTAATCAAAATCTTAAAAATCCAATTAGAGAAATTTCCGATAACCAAGAATCTGTAAGCTCAAGCCCTTACCGATTAGATCATTTAAATGAAGAAGAAAGAATCAATTTAATCAGTTTGTTGAAACAATATCAACACATACAATATAAAGAAGGCGACCAACTTAGTTTCAGTAATCAAGAAAAACACATTATAAATACTACCCACAATTCAGCCTTACATACAAAACCATACAGTTATCCACAAGCATATGAACAGGAAGTTGAACATCAAATTCAAGACATGCTTAATCAATGTATCATACGGCCTAGCAATTCTCCTTATTGTAGTCCTATAAGGATCGTACCGAAAAAGCAAGATGCTTCAGGTAAACAAAAATTCAGAATCGTAATTGACTACAGGAAATTAAACGAAGTAACCATAAGTGATAGGCACCCAATACCAAATATGGACGAGATTTTAGGAAAACTAGGTAGATGCAATTATTTCACTACAACCTTGCAAAAGGATTCCACCAACTTGAAATGCATCCAGATTCCATTCAAAAAACAGCTTTCTCTACTAAACATGGCCACTATGAATATCTTCGTATGCCATTTGGTTTAAAAAATGCACCCGCAACCTTTCAACGTTGCATGAACAATGTTTTACGACCGTTACTAAATAAACATTGTCTGGTATATCTTGATGATATAATTGTATTCTCAACATCATTAGACGAACATTTGCAATCACTCCAATTAGTTTTCGAGAAGCTTTCTGAAGCAAATCTCAAATTACAACTTGATAAATGCGAGTTTCTAAAACAAGAAACTTCATTCCTAGGACATGTCATAACTAAGGATGGAATAAAACCCAATCGTGATAAAATCAAAGCAATTCAGAAATTTCCAATTCCGACAAAAACCAAAGAAATAAAAGGTTTTCTTGGATTAACCGGTTACTACAGAAAGTTCATTCCAAATTTTGCAGACATAGCCAAACCAATGACAGCAGTACTTAGAAAGACTCAAAAATCGACATTAAAAATCCTGAATACATTAGAGCTTTTGAAAAATTAAAACAACTAATTTCTAACGACCCAATTCTAAAAATTCCAGACTTCAAAAGTAAATTCGTTTTAACTACAGACGCAAGTAATGTAGCTCTTGGAGCAGTACTCTCTCAAGACGGACATCCCATTAGTTTTATTAGCAGAACTCTCAATGACCACGAAACTAACTACAGTGCATAGAAAGAGCTTTTAGCCATTGTATGGGCAACAAAAACTTTTAGACATTATCTACTAGGACGACATTTCGAAATCAATAGTGACCATCAGCCATTATGTTGGCTGTACAAAGTGAAAGAACCAAATTCAAAATTAACCCGATGGAGAGTTAAATTATCTGAATATGACTTTGACATAAAATATATAAAAGGAAAAGAAAATCACATAGCTGACGCTCTATCACGAGTAAAAATAGAACAGACTTATTTCGGAGAAGAAACACAACATAGCGCTGACGAAGACAATAGTAATTTAATATTCATTACAGAGAAACCAATAAACACATTTAAAAGACAAATTATATTTTCTAAAGGCATTCCAAACATAAAAAAAGAAAACTACTTCAAAAAATTAATAATTCACATTTCATACGATAACATGACTGAAGATAAAGCCGAAAAATATTTAATATTTAATAAACATTTTTGCACAAAAACCAGTGCAATGTTTATAGACAGTGATGCAGATTTCGAAATAATTCAAAACGCACACAAGGAAATTATTAACACTAGCCATACTAAAATTCTTCGAAGTCTCATTCAATTAAAAAACATTAACTCCTATGCCGAATTCAAAGAACTTATTTTGGAAACCTATGAAAAACTCCTACACCCCGGAATTCAAAAAACAAATAAACTTTTTTGTGAAACCTATTATTTCCCTAACAGCCAAATATTAACACAAAACATAATAAACGAATGTCATATTTGCAACTTAGCAAAATCAGAACATAGAAATACAAAAATGCCAATGAAAATTACACCCAAGCCCGAACATTGTCGTGACAAATTTGTAATTGACATTTATTCTTCTGAAGGCAAACATTATCTTAGCTGCATGGCCATTTATTCAAAATTCGCTACTCTTGAAAATATTAAAACAAAAGACTGGATAGAATGAAAAAATGCATTAATGCGTATATTTAATCAGTTAGGAAAACCAATAATATTAAAAGCTGACCGAGACGGCGCATTTTTCAGCTTAGCACTAAAAAAATGGCTTGAAAGTGAAGGAGTAGAAATACAATTAAATACAACAAAAACAGGAATAGCAGACATCGAAAGACTACATAAAACAATAAATGAAAAAATCAGAATAATTAACACTTTAAATGACGAAGAAAATAAGCTCAGCAAAATAGAAACAATTCTGTACATTTACAATCACAAAACAAAACATGACACAACTGGACAAACTCCTGCACACATTTTCTTATATGCCGGACAGCCAAATCTAGATACCCAAGAAAAAAAAGAAAGAGTAATAAATAAAATTAACAGTGACCGACAAGAGTACGAAGTTGATACTAGATATCGAAAAGGACCATTACAAAAAGGAAAATTAGAAAACCCTTTTAAAGCTAATAAAAACGTTGAACAAACAGACCCAGACCATTATCAAATTACTAACAGAAATAGAATTACACGCTACTATAAAACACAATTTAAAAAACTAAAGAAAATTAACCAAATTCAAATTCCACAGGTTTCTACTTCATAATCATACTATCGTTCACCCTCTTTAACATATGTCACACCCAACAAATCCAGATAAATAACTTGGACACGGATCACGGATACTTACTATTTTCAGACAAACCTTTAGAACTACCAACAAGGTTCGAACATCACTCATTGCGAATTAACGTAACTGAAATAATAATAGCAAACGAATATTTCAGTAGATCTATTCCTTTATTTAAAAATTCAACACAAATTAATCATTTATACAATAAATTACAGCAAGAACTAAATGGTATAATCTTTCATCATGAAAATCGTAATAAACGCGGACTGTTCAATGTAGTAGGCTCATTATACAAATTCCTTTTTGGTACACTTGACGATAACGACAGAGTAGAGTTCGAAAAAAACATTAATAACCTATCTTTAAATATTGTTCAAATTAATGAAATTAATGATATAATAAACATAATCAACAATGATATGAAAAGAATACAAGAACATCAAAATAAGAAAAATATACAAGATACTTTTACTTACCAATTATCACAATTTATAGAATACATAGAAGACATTGAAATGGGTATGCAATTGTCAAGACTAGGACTTTTCAATCCAAAACTACTTACCTATGACAAACTTGACAGCGTCAATAACCGAAACATACTACTAATTAAAACATCCACTTGGATTAACTACCAAGATAATATCATACTAATTATATCCCATATTCCAATTGACTTTCAGTCCACTAACACTATCAAAATTATCCCATATCCTGATCATAATGGCTATCAACTTGATTACATTAGTACTACTTCTTATTTTGAAAAAGATAATAAAATTTATAATCGAGATAATAAACCAGTAATTGACGAATGCATAACAAAAATTTTACTACACACAACACCAACTTGTAACTTTGAACGCATAAATAGCAAAGAAATGATAAAATACATTGAACCAAATACCATTGTAACTTGGAACATAATACAATTGTAAAACAAAATTGCCAGAAAAATAATGTTGATCTTAATATTCAGGGCAACAAAATTATAAGTATAAATCAATGCAAAATGCAAATAAATGACATAATTTTAAGCGACAACTATCTACAACCAGAAGTTGATCTTACACCATTGTATCCCCCCTTAGAAATAATTAAAGTTAAACCTATCAAGCATGATGACATTGTAAAAATTGTATCACAAAATAATGTCTTTACATATGCAACCATCATAATTATAACCATCATATTCATAATTATATTCTTATATCTAAAATATGTATCTTGTAATCCCATAATGTTAATCCATAAAAATTTTAAGAAACAAATTCACGAACCCAAGAACCAAACAACGCCATCGGTTCAACCAGAAGAAGAAGAACAAAGAGACACAATTATCGAGTTGACACAAATAACATTGCCAAAACTTTACCCTTCAGTGTCATCTTGACTCGCAGGCTCGCCTCTTAAGGAGAGGGAAGTAACATATTCTATGTCTACGTTATACATAATATATTCTATGTCCACGTTATACATAAGTATAGACACCAAATTCCCCATTCCAATAATGTAAACTTTCACAGGCTGCAATTGTAAAGTGACATATTCTATGTCTACGTTATACATAATATATTCTATGTCCACGTTATACATAAGTATAGACACCAAATTCCCCATTCCAATAATGTGAACTTTCACAGGCTGCAATTGTAAACAAGCCACCCCAAATTTCTCATACCGATAATGTAAACTTTCGCAGGCTGCACTTGTAAACAAAGAGCAGCTAAGCCGGGCTTCTCCCCCATCGATCAGCATTGATCGAAATAACTCACTGTCAGCAGATTCGCGTTCCCAGCCAACGCTGAGTAAATTCGTTCCCAGCCTTTATAATATTGTAAACATTTAAATGCCCGAAATTAGCTTTCGTTATAACTCAATGCACAATTATCTGGTAGTCTTAAGTTGTTCTTCAATAAATGAACTTGTCGTGTAATATCGCCTTGCCTTTAATTCAACTTAACCGTTAGAGCTGTGCGCGGTTTTTATAAGATTCAAACTCACAGTAAATAAATAAAAATCTAATTATATATATAAAACTCTTTGTCCTCACTGACACATCAACGTGTAGGCCAAACGGCTAAAGGTAACGAGCTGAAATTTTCACACAACATAGCTGAGACAATTTCTTCGTGCAATAAGACGGCGTTTTGTGAAATTCCACCTGGAAGTGTGTTTACCCGAGGTCAAAAGGTCATGGAATTGCTTTGTATGAAAAACTTTTTTGTTTGTTAAGATATCTTAACCAAACTTACAGATTAGATGTTTGGGACTGTCTCTTACATCCTGACCAAATTTGGTCAAAGTCGGATTACTATATCATATAGCTGCCATATGAATAATCGGATGAAATTAACCTTTAGTATGGAAAACTTTTTTGTTTCTTCAGATATCTGAACCAAACTTACAGATTAGATGTTTGGGACTGTCTCTTATATTCTGACCAAATTTGGTCAAAGTCGGATTACTATATCATATAGCTGCCATATGAATAATCGGATGAAATTAACCTTTAGTATGGAAAACTTTTTTGTTTCTTCAGATATCTTAACCAAACTTACAGATTAGATGTTTGGGACTGTCTCTTACATTCTGACCAAATATGGTCAAAGTCGGATTACCTGATTTTCGACCGATCTTTCCTATGACAGCTATATAATATAGCTGACCGATTTCGACCAAATTGGTTCAGAATGTAAGAGACAGTCGCAAGCATGCAATCTGTGGGTTTGATTTGGATATCTTAAGAAACAAAAAGTTTTTCATACTAAAGGTTAATGTGACTTATCTATATATATAAAACTCTTTGTCCTCACTGACACATCAACGTGTAGGCCAAACGGCTAAAGGTAAAGAGCTGAAATTTTCACACAACATAGCTGAGACAATTTCATCGTGCAATAAGACGGCGTTTTGTAAAATTCCACCTGGAAGTGTGTTTACCCGAGGTCAAAAGGTCATGGAATTGGTTTGTATGAAAATCTTTTTTGTTTGTTAAGATATCTTAACCAAACTTACAGATTAGATGTTTGGGACTGTCTCTAACATCCTGACCAAATTTGGTCAAAGTCGGATAGAATAGATGCTTGGGACTGTCTCTTACATTCTGACCAAATATGGTCAAAGTCGGATTACTATATCATACAGCTGCTGAGTTTTTCATACTAAAGGTTAGTTTCATATGATATAGTAATCCGACTTCGACCAAATTTTGTCAGAATGTAAGAGACCGTCCCAAAGTAAGTTTGGTTAAGATATCTTAAGAAACAAAAAATTTTTTCATACTAACACCTGATTTTCGATCGATCTTTCCTATGACAGCTATATGATATAGCTGACCGATTTCGACCAAATTGGTTCAGAATGTAAGAGACAGTCGCAAACATGCAATCTGTAAGTTTGATTTGGATATCTTAAGAAACGAAAAGGTTTTCATACTAACACCTGATTTTCGACCGATCTTTCCTATGACAGCTATATGATATAGTTGACCGATTTCGACCAAATTTGGTCAGAATGTAAGAAACAGTCGCAAACATACAATCTGTGAGTTTGATTTAGATATCTTATATTATCTTATTTAGATATCTTATATTATATAAATTAAGATATCTTAACCAAACTTACAGATTATATGTTTGGGACTGTCATTCATCATTTTGACCAAATTTGGTAAAAGTCGGAAATGTTTTTCTTTCTTAAGAAATCTCAACCAAACTCATACTAAAGGTTACTTTGACTAAACTTAATTAACATTATTAACTAAATTTCATTTCCGCGAGCGAAGCGAGCGGGGGTTGGCGAGCGAAGCGAGCGAGGGCGGAGCCCCCTAGTATTATATAAATTAAGATATCTTAATCAAACTGACAGATTATATGTTTGGGACTGTCTGTATAATTCTGACCAAATTTGGTCAAAGTCGGATTACTATATCATATAGCTGCCATAGGAACAATATAATGCAAATTATCGATTAGTATGAAAATTGTTTTTCTTTCTTAAGAAATCTCAACCAAACTCATACTAAAGGTTACTTTGACTAAACTTAATTAACTAAATTTCATTACCGCGAGCGAAGCGAGCCGGGGGTTGGCGAGCGAAGCGAGCAGGAGCTGAGCCCCCTAGTTTAATATAAAAAATATTATAAAAAAAAATTTTGGCGTTTGACGGCCCACTACTGCATTAAAATTTGGCCCCTCCAACTTACACCCACTTATCTCATGAAGCAGGCGAGTTACTAAAAGTCTTAGTATGCACTATTGTTAGTTAAAGTCGTACCTTTCGATCGGTATATAACTCGATCTGATTGGACAGTCGTAGCAAATTTTCCATTCTTCCTGTATAATATTTTAGTCACTTTTGCACACTACGTGCTGCTTTCGTTACTAACGCGAACTGCCGTCCGCAGTGATAAAGTAGGAACTACACTGAACATAATCCATTAATAACTTTTGTAAATAGGTTTTTGGATTAGTGTTGTAAAGCCCTTCAATTTAACCTAAAAAATTAGTATAACATAAGCACGTGCTCAGTGTTCCAAACATCTCTGTTTAAGAGCTGTTAACTTAACAGTGCGAGCCTATGTTAAAATTCTGACAAGCGACTTAATTCCAAAAAAAATTGTCAAATGGACCACAGTGCATTCCCATTAGCAACAATGAAATAATCTGAGTAGGCGTATTTAAAGTGGATGATCCACCCTGTAATTTATCACCAGGCTGCAAATAAACTTTTGACAAGAAAATCAAATTGCTGTTATCGGCTAGATTATCTACATTGTGATGTTGTCGGCAAATTGAGAAATCGGTCCTCAACGTTTAGAGCAGAGGTGCTCAGCCCATAGACCCGAGAGCTCTACGAAATTTAACAGGGTATACATGCACGGCCCCGAAAATAGGCAAAGCGAACAAACGGTAAAATTTGCGCATGTATGCACTGCTCAGAAGCAGTTCTCTAATTTGATTGGTGTTTGCTCGTGGAAGCAAAACGACCAACAACAATTTCAATGAATTTGTTTTTGTTTCACCCAACATCAATGTGATTTTCTTGTGCTCTTGCTTTCAAGTTTGCACTTGAAAAAATTGGAATTTAGTTTAATTTGCCGGTAAAATGCAAAATGAAGTATTAAAATTTATTTTTGTTTGTATCTGCATTGTTAAAAACATGAAATCTTTTATTAAATTTTTTGTTAAAGATATGAAATCCTTTATCAAATATATTGTTAAACATATGAAATCATTTGCAAAAACACTTTTTTATATTCTCATTAATGAAAATGTATGCAAACTTTTTTTCAGTGCACAAATTCAAACACAAAATTATTCGCTTCTTTGTATTGGTGTTTTTGTTCGTGAGTATTAGTGAGTGCCCCGGCCGTATATGGTTTTGAGCACCACTGGTTTAGAGTGTTTGGCGAATTTCAGCCTTTTAGCAATAGGTGGAGCTATTGCGTATTTTATGCGCCGTTTTGAGCTGAAAACAGCTTTGGGGATATAAAGCTGTTTCCTTGGCAACGACACGCTGTTTTTGTATGACGAGTGTTTGTGAAAGCTTTTTAATTGCGAAAGCTATATTTATAAAAGCTATATTTTATCTATGTATGTATATATGTATGTAAAACTCTTTGTGCTGCGTGCTATGAAATACCCTTTACACATAAAATTGTATTACCTACAATATTTTTAATAGAAAAGAACCGTAAATTGAATAAAATGAATGAATTGAATGAAAAAAACAAATGCAATCATATGCTTGATCAATTAGAAATATTAAATTTACATTGAAAATTTGTTATTAAAATACAATGTATGAGAGTACAGTGTATGAGAGTTAACATACAATATCGTAAAAGCATCACCGAATAAACAAAGCGCTGTTGCCTATTCTCTCTGCAGCCCATACATATGCACACACTTATTGCATGATTCACCCATACACAGAGTTGTCATTTCCGCTTTTTTCCCCTCAGATTTAACTTTTTTTGAAGTGTGATTGCGGGTAAAATTTGAAAATAGCGAGCAGAGAGAATTTTAGATTTTTTTTTTAGCAAATTTAAGCACCTTTTTTTAATTTCACTTTTACTCAATTTTAAGTTGTTTTAATTGAGTTTGACGGTCGAAATGTTAAAAATGTAAATTGGCGCGACTTCCATCGCACAGTAGTCCAGAATCCAAAAATTGTGGCAGAAATTAGAGCAATGTAGTTACAGACTTGAAACTTAGTGCACTTTATGGTCATACTATATGCAAAGTCTGAAAAAATTTGAACCGATCGCGCCACGCCTTTTTCACCGCCCCATACCAGGAAAAGTTTAAAATATTTCTAAAAAATCTTAATATAAAGCTACAGACTCTAAATTTTACATGAATCTTAGTTGGGCCAAATCAAATTTTATGTTTTTTGATTGGACCTTGTCTTAACCCACCCCTTGCCCGCCTCTGGGAAATATCAAAAAAAAATTTTTTCTCCGAATATAAAGCTAGACCCTTACAATTTTGCATCATTGTTAGTCAAACTAAAGTATAATTTATAATATTTTTTGTTTTTTAATTTGACCTTGTTTTCACCCCCCTCCCCTTATGGTTATAAGAAAAATCCGATTTTTCTGCAAAAATTAACATTTGCAACAAGAGTTTTTTCAAGAAAAGGGGCAAAAACGGCAAAAAAGATTAATACCATCTCATTATATATGTACGTATTGAGGATTAACATTGCGTTAATACAATTAACGAACAACAAAAAGCAATCATACTTTTCTTTGCTTATTTGTTGCTCAGCTTAGTGAATTTTTTGTTAAATATGAAAATATGTCTTTATTTATTAAAAACAAACAACACATTATTTTAGAACAATTAGCTTTATTCTTAAATTTTTTTCCCTGGGATTCTGTTTTTTTTTTCGTTGATCCTGATTTTTTTGCTCAGACAAAAATGACACCACTGCCCATACATGCAGATCGCTCTCTGCGCTCGACTGTAACGATCTCTGTCTGGCTGTATCAGGGCATGTATGGGCAAAGAGGATGTGAGATGAATGTTCTCATCAGCCGCGCTATTTCAATAGTTTTGCTACAAGATGTGTTATGTCAACTAATCTTTCTTCTTTAATTAAATTATATACTTTGGGTATTACTTATATTAGTTATTTTTTTTATATTATATACATAAGTTTGTTATAATAAATGTACATATGTATGTGGAATGTTTATTATTCCAGTAGTTTATTTTAAGTATGAAGTAAATTATAAAGTAAATTAAATGAAGAGACGTCAACTTTAAAACCGCAGCAACAAAACTCGACGACAGCAACCGACGATAACAGCAACTTTCAACTTTAATTATTATTATCCTTTTATCCGCTCTGTCTTACAACTTTAGTTTTTCCCACGACGACTTTTTCTTAAGACTTTTGTTTTACCACTTTTTTCTTATTCGCTTCTTCCTATCGATATCCTCCTATCGATACCACTTCTTGATCGGCTTGCCACGTAGTCTTATTGCTGCTCCTCATTGCTTGGCGTTGCCATTTAGTCGCAACTCTGCTCTTTGTTACATTCGGTCATCCTGATCACTGGCGTCTGACCCAGACGACAGAAGCTCTTCGTTGTTGTCAACGTATTTCCACAGTTTCATATTGTCGTTACTCGTTGAGGTTACAAATGGGCCTTCCACCTGTGCGGCTTTCTTGACTTCATATCGACCGTTGCGATTCACTTTTGTGATCTCATATGGACCAAGAAAAGTACTTGCAAGTTTTTTACCCGCAACAAACTGGGTGCGTCGTATGGCCACTAAGTCGCCTTCCTTATAACCATACTCGCTCTTACGGTTTTTATCGAAATTCTCTTTGTATTTCTTTTGAGCCAGCAATATATTCTTCTTTGCCTCCTCGCGCATTTGCAGCCTCTCATTGTCAAACTCGTGAACCAGTTCCAACTCCAACATTGATGCAATCCTGTCACTAATCTTGCAGTGCATTGATACTCCGAACATTAGTTCAAACGGTGTCTTTTTGTTGAACAGTGGACGTGCGAATTGATGGCGCTCTGCACTTGAGGCACGTACTTATACCATTTCGAGGTATCTTCTGCAGACAGCTTTCCGATGATCGACAAAATACTCCTGTTGACACGTTCTATTTGTCTATTGCCACGTGCGACTCCTGTGGTTGTCCAAACGTGCTCGATCCCATTGTCCTTGACGTAATCAGCAAAACTATTTGAGGTAAACGCGACTCCTCTGTCACTTACAATTCGCGATGGATGACCGAAAACGTTGGACCACTCCTCGAGCTTCTTCAACACCTCTTCTGTGCCTGTGCTCTTTGTAGTAAACAGCCATACAAATTTCGTGAACGCATCAACCATTCCAAAAATGAACTTGTATTGTTTTGCCGTCGCGTCCATGGGTCCTAAATTATCAACGTGAAGAGTGTGTAACGGTTTGTCTCCTTTCTCTATGCAATACAAATGTCCTTCTTGTTTTCCTAGCTTCTTATTGACTATGATACATTTGATGCATGCATTGATTATTTGGGCGACTTTTCTTTCCATGTGTGGGATCCAAAACTGTTGTTGCAAGGCGTGCATCGTTTTCTGCAAAGCAAAATGACCAGTTTTGTGCGCATCTGCGATCATTTCGTGCTCCATATTCTTGGGTACAACCAACAGTTCATTTCCCCCGACGTGTTTGTAAAGGATTCCACCTTTAAGTATAAAGCCTTCGTACGGACGAGATTTCATTATTTCCAGTATTGCCTTAATGTAATCGTCCTTCTGCTGAGCGGCTTTAATACGCGTTGAGATTTCCGATGCTATTATAAGAACGTCTTGGGGATATCGACTAAGACAGTCGACATGCCTCATTTTGTCTCCAGGTCGGTGCTCAACTTGAAAATCAAAATCTTGCATAGCCAAAATCCATTGAGCTACTTCGCGTGGTATATCCTTCTTTTTTACAGTTTGTGTAAAAGCAGCGCAGTCGGTTATAAGCTTAGACCGAGTTCCAAGAAGGTAATAACGGAATTTTTCCATTGCGAGGTACGCAGCTTTTACCTCAAGCACATAGCTATGGCGCTTCTCATCACTTGGCGACGACTTCTTACTCCAATAAAACACCGGATGCTGATGCCCATCGAAAATTTGCAGCAGTACTGCACCGAATCCATCCTTTGACGCATCTGTATGTAGTTCTGTTGGAACGTCTCTGCAGTATAGACGCAACACAGGTTCATTTGAAAGAGCATTCTTCAACAAATTAATGGCGTTTAACTCGGCTGCCTCGATCTTGAAAACTGCATCCTTTTTCAAAAGATCTGTCAACGGACGTGCCATTTGTGCGTAGCTCTTGATAAACTTCCGGAAGAAACCTGTGAGCCCCAAAAAGGATTGGACACCCTTTATGTTCTTTGGACTGTCAAACCTTTGAACTGCATGGGTTTTTTCTTGTCCTGGCCAAATCTTTCCGCCTTCGACTGTATGACCGAGAAAGCTTATCTTGTCCTGAAGAAAATGGCATTTCTTCCATTTGATTCTCAAATTATACTTAGCAGCTTCTGCCAGAACTGCTTTCAGCTTACTGATGGCTTCCTCATTTGATTGTGCATAGATAATTATGTCATCTATGTAAAGTTGCATAACGTCTTGGGCAATCAAATGTTGAAAAATGTAGTTAACAAAGCGATTGAATACAGCTGGTGAATTACAAAATCCATACGGTGCGCGGCAGAACTCAAACAAGCCCTCTCTTATTACGAAAGCTGTATACTTTCGGCTGTCCTCTTCAATAGGCACATGTAGGAAACTATTCTCCAAGTCCATTACAACGAACACTTTTGCTGCTTGCAGTTTTTCTAATACGTCGTCCATCAACGGTACAGGGAAGCAGTCTTTAAGTACCATCGTGTTGAGCTGCCGAAAATCCACACATACTCTGCTCGTGCCGTCTTTTTTCTTGACGATCACCACCCGGCTAGCAAAATTCGATGTGGACTTGCGCACTATGTCCTCGTGTAACCACTCGTCCACTTGCTGCTTAACGACATCACACTGCACAGGTGTACAACGGCTTGGTTGATGGCGGAACGGCTTCATTTGGCCATCAGGCACAATCTTCATCTGCACGGGACATTCGATAGGCGATGCAGCTACCTTGTACCCAGAAATTATCGACTCGATCAGTGGTACAAACTGCGGGGGAGCATTTATATTATTTCCGACTTCAACAATATTATAAATACTTAGCTCGTTTGGTTTAGCGCTGTTAGGCTGCGCTATCGCCTTTGAAAACGTGAACACTCCTTCGTGCAATGTCAGGCAAAACTTAGACGCAAAATCGAATCCTAGCAGGCCGTCGTTCTCAATATTGTAGTCGGGAACCACCACAAATTTCTGCTCAGCTTCAATGCCGTCTACGTGTACGACGCCAACAAACATTCCCAACGGTAGAGTTTTGCTATTTCCTAGGCCTCGCAAAACAGAATTACACTTCTCCAGAGCAACACCTGCCCTCTTCTTGTACACACCTTGACGGATGATCGTCACATCCGAGTCAGTGTCGACTAAGCATGCTAATTCGATGCCATTAAGCACAATCACTTTGAGGCGTTTGTCCTCCTTCGTCACGTTGACACCCTTTACGGTTTCTGGACAGTTTTTGGAAATATGTCCCACGCCCTCGCATTTAAAACACTTTGTTTGAGCTTTACAGTCTTTTCTCATATGGTCAGCTGACCCACAATTAAAGCAATGTAAATTTTTCGTAGCGGACATGTTTTTCTTGCCACCACCGTCCGGCTTGTTTTGTCTCTCGCTGCTACACTTACGCTCATATGTGTCAAACTTTTCTTTCAGCTCTTGGTATGTTTTGCATCCGTATAATCCAAATTTATACTCCGTTTTTATATCCAAGCCATCTACTATATAGCCAATTACTGATTCTTCATCCAATTTTCCTTGCGCAGCTATTTTCTTCATAATTAACACATATTCGAGAAACTTCTCTACTTTTTTTATTTTTCTCTCACTTAGCTTTTTGTGTATGTCTGCGCTTCTTAGCGTGCGCTTGAACTCGGCTATTAGTACATGCTTTAAATCATCATAGTTATTCACAACCACCGATTCTAAGAATAGTTGGGCTAATTTTGTCATTTTACCACGTGCTTGAACATATCTCTGCTTTTCGTTTAGATCATATGCGTCGGCATTCTGCTCGAAATTCGTGAACCACTGTTCGACTGGCATATTGTCGCCATCAAAGTCGGGCACAATTTTATGAAATTTTTCTGCGGCAATCCTTGGTTCTCTCTGCGTAATTTCATCTGCTTGGATTTTTAACGTAAGCAACTGAATTATTTGTTGCAAACTTCTATTATTTTCTTCCTGCATTTGGACGATTTCAGCTTGATTTTCAGCTTTTTTGCTACCGCTTGCTTCACCTTCTAACTGTGTTTCTTTCATTCCTCTTTCGTTAATTACGACGCATTTGTTGGACTGCGTGTGTGATCGTAACACTGCACCTTGTCTCTTTCTCTCCTCTTCTTCGCTCATGCTTTCGTATTCACTTTCCGTAGATGACGACACCTTCAAGTAATTGACACTATAACGGATTTATAGTCAAATCGTATTGACTTCTTAAGTGACTCCAATAATCGATCAAGTTTGGTTGAGCCCCAAATGTGGAATGTTTATTAATTCCAGTAGTTTATTTTAAGTATGAAGTAAATTATAAAGTAAATTAAATGAAGAGACGCCAACTTTAAAACCGCAGCAACAAAACTCGACGACAGCAACCGACGATAACAGCAACTTTCAACTTTAATTATTATTCATCCTTTTATCCGCTCTGTCTTACAACTTTAGTTTTTCCCACGACGACTTTTTCTTAAGACTTTTGTTTTACCACTTTTTTCTTATTCGCTTCTTCCTATCGATATCCTCCTATCGATACCACTTCTTGATCGGCTTGGCTAATGTAGTTCATTGCTGCTCCTCATTGCTTGGCGTTGCCATTTAGTCGCAACTCTGCTCTTTGTTACATATGTATTCTGACTAAGTTCGGAAAAAATCGGACTATTATTTCAGGTAGCTATTATATGAATGGTCAGTTTTATTTTAATATTTAATATTAGATTTTTGGTACACAGCAATAATAAAATGTTATGAACAAAACGGTAAGAAATCAACTGCGGTCGTATCTAATTTTAGGATGTCATATTTTTCTGAGTATATGTACGTATTAAAAAAAGGGGCTTGGATCACGATATTCTTGGCTGTTGCTAGGTGTTACCTGCTAAATTAAGAGGTGTACCATAGCCCATATAAATACCGATCTCCGTCGAACTTTCTCAGGCAACCTGAGAAATTATTTGGAACACCCACATCTGCTGGATGTGGAACCAATACAGCTGCTGCCTGATACCAATATCAATGATGTTGTGGACAATCAGGTGCAACCATTGGACGGAGAAATTGTTGAAGTGCAGCCTGTCCGAGAGAACTCAATCTTATCGGAAAATGCCTTCTTGCCGCAAGTGCGCAGTGAGTTTAGCTGAAACAGTTTAAATCACCATTTATTTCAAGACTGTCATAATCATAACACGATTTTTGAGTTAATGATGCAGAAATATTTCTTATGAAATATTCTTTGTTTTGTAAAAATTTTTTATTCTTATCTTGTATACTTTTCATGTGAGAGTCAAAAGAAATCTGGCTATTACTGCAAGGTGCTTCAAAATTGAAAACTTTAAAAATCTTTTTTTCTCGAAGGCCGTTTTTTTGAGTTATGACAGTCTTTAAGTAAATGAGCAGAATGGCTTCAACTGATGCGGCGCTCGGCAGGTTTCCTTACGTTATCACCACAGTCTATGCGGTGACCAAGTCCTGCTCGATTGTGTGTCCTGCTTGTGGACAGCAAGGACGCACACGACTACAGCTCACACCAAACACCCGCTCGCATTTGTGGGCCCTGTGTCTATGCTCTGTCGGGTGAGTGAAGACTGTCTGATTCTCGCATATTGATTCCAGTTGATTGTCTAACTATATTATGTATGTATGTATGTACAGGTGGTGCTGTTGCGCCTGTCTGTATCCCTATCTGTCGAATAGTTTCCGCACCGCTAGTCACTACTGCCCTATATGCAAAACCTTTCTGGGGGCCTACTATCCAAAGGATTGCTGCTCCTGAGCTCTGCACATTGTAAATGGATATATTTCGATGTTTTCATAATTGACGATTTATAAATTAATAACAATTTATATCTTGACGAGAAAAACATCAAATTTTATCTTAATTCTTAGGACTAATTTTTAATAAGTTCTTTG
>JAWNLU010000690.1:0-14133 GCA_035042165.1 Drosophila kuntzei | reverse complement strand
TTACATTAAAGTACTATTAAGGGGTTAACTTTGTTTTCAGTTATCATTATAAACTTAGAGTTTTTATATCTTTAGAATCTAAAATTCGGAAAATACTTTATATATATTCAAAGAAGTAACGGGTATCCTACAGTCGGGAGCTCGACTGTAGCCTTTCCGACTAGTTTTAATTTTAGAATGATATTGAAAGTTACTATAACAATAACATAATATAACATTAACATTGAATATTAATATAAAATGCTAATAAATATGTTAATATTAATAAAATATGAGATCTCGATTTTCATACAGACTGACGGACGGACGGATGGACAGACGGACATGGCTATATCGACTCGGCTGTTGTTTATAAATAAACATATGTTTTTTAGAGTGCGAGTCTTAGAAATGTGTGAGCAGCCCTCGCTAGAAACAAGATACTAAATACTCGGCTTGTGGTCCAACCTGAACTAAAAATAGAAAGGTCGGCCGCGAGTTAGGGTTGAAGGAGATAAGCGAGTCCTAACACATGTGATTGGTGGCGATGCAATTGTAGCATTTCTAATCTTACAAATACTCAAAACTATGTTAAGAAACTCAAATAATGTCACTCAAACTGAAAATAATATTTATCTAGAATAAGAAACATTGTATTGTAACTCAAAGTCGGCAAGGGGTCGATCCTCTGCCGGCTATATAAACCGATATACGAGAATAAAGAAATTAGTCTTGAACGGAACCCGACCCACGGTAATTCTGTTCATTGCTCGCCAGAGCTAGCGCTTGAGCCCGACCCACGGTAACTCTTGCCTAGCTCTTAGGGAAATAGATGCAGCCATGACCGAGTTTTCTCAAATCTTGGTTTATCGAGCGATTGGCATACGAGATACACGTATCCACGATCAGATAATTTGCTTGAACTTTGTTTCACGCCTTCCTAGGATTATCAGGAAATCTAGCTTGAGAACATCATCTCTCAAAAAATCCGAATAGAGAGAAGTAAAAAAAAAGATTGAAGAGCTGAATAACCGTGTGTTGTTAGCAGCGGCATAAGAAGATACCGACTAGCTAGCAGCAACGGCGAAGTTAGAAGAAGCCCGGTTAACTGATAGTGCCGGCAAAATTTGAAGAGAACAACCGTGTGTTGTTAGCAGCGGCATAAAAAGAGACCGGCTAGCTAGCAGCAACGGAAAAGTTAGAAGAAGTCCGGTTAACTGATAGTGCCGGCAAAATTTTAAGAGAACAACCGTGCGTTGTGGCAGCGGCATACTTTAGAATCCGACAATCAGCATCATCGGCAATGTTCCAAAAAGAGGAATAACATATTGTTGTGGCAGCGGCTAAGTATAGAAACCGACAATCAGCAGCAACGGCAATGTTCATACCATAGAACAGCGCAGCAACCAGATCCTTACAACATCTGGTTGCCACAGAAGAGAAATAAGAGACGAAAAAATCCGGAGAGCTAGTAGGTGACGACAAACAGCAAGCAGCAACGGCAATACAACATCAGCATCACAGAAGGAAGAAGGTGTTCAACCCAGTTAATCGACAACATCTGAGCAACGTAGAAGGAAGAAGAAAAAGTCTCGGCTGACATCAACAGCTGGGTATACAGATCATCCACAACAGGCGATCTGGCAACAAACAGCTGAACAACAACAAACGGTCTGGCAACCTTGAAGGAGGGATGACTCACTTCTAATCAGCAGCTCAAACGACGTTTGGGCATTTTATTCCCCCGGCAAATCCTCACTTTGGAGGAAAACTGGAGGGGGGAAAATCGGTAAAACACAAAATAGAGCAATAACTTTGCAGCTCCTAATATCCCTAATATATAAATTTAAAAATACAGTCCATTACAATATCAGAAGGAATTCAAGAAATATTCCCCGCCGCAAAATGTTTATAAATAAACATGTACATTTCCGTGCGGCTTAGAATTAATAATATTTCCCGCCGCAAAATGTTTATAAATAAACATATGTTTTTTAGAGTGCGAGTCTTAGAAATGTGTGAGCAGCCCTCGCTAGAAACAAGATACTAAATACTCGGCTTGTGGTCCAACCTGAACTAAAAATAGAAAGGTCGGCCGCGAGTTAGGGTTGAAGGAGATAAGCGAGTCCTAACACATGTGATTGGTGGCGATGCAATTGTAGCATTTCTAATCTTACAAATACTCAAAACTATGTTAAGAAACTCAAATAATGTCACTCAAACTGAAAATAATATTTATCTAGAATAAGAAACATTGTATTGTAACTCAAAGTCGGCAAGGGGTCGATCCTCTGCCGGCTATATAAACCGATATACGAGAATAAAGAAATTAGTGTTGAACTAGAACCCGACCCACGGTAACTCTTTTCATTACTCACTACAGCTAGCGCTTGAACCCGACCCACGGTAATTCTGGCCTAGCTCTTAGGGACTTAGGAGCGGAGAACGTTCAAGTATTTCTCAATACTTGTCCAGCTGTTGATGCTGATCAAGAATATATATACTTTATGGGGTCTGCCACGCCTCCTTCTGCCTGTTACGAACATTTTTTTTGAAACAAACTTAATAGTCCCCTGTACTTTTTTTAAGTACGGGGTCTAAAAAAGTCGTTGAAATTTAAATTTGTAATACATCAGGCAAGCGTCCTGTTAAGTTGAGCGCAGTTACTGTTGAATAACATTCAACTGTTAAATGAATTTGGAAGCATGTGCATGTTATGTTTAGATCAGGATGCAAGTACTGTTGAAATAGAATTGCCACATTTGAATCCGTTGCAGCAAAAAGAGGTTGGACAGTTAATAAATTCTTATAAGCCAATAAGAAATCCTAGTTCTCCAATCGAAATGAAGATCGTGCTGACAGACGAGTTGCCGGTGTACCAGGATCCAAGACGTATAGCTGTGTGTGATCAGGAAATTGTAGATGAGCAGGTCAAGGAATAGCTAGCAGAAAAAATTATCAGACCAAGTACATCAGAGTATGCTTCACCAGTTGTTTTAGTGGCCAAAAAGAATGGCACGAAACGTTTGTGTTGTGATTATAGGAAGTTGAATGAGAAGGTGATCCGTGATAATTTTCCTATGCCCCACATGGACTTTGTAATTGAAAAACTGCAAGGTGCGTCAGTTTTCTCTACATTAGACTTGACAAATGGATTTTTCCACGTACCAGTTGAGAAGAGCTCGCAAAAGTATACTTCATTCGTAACACAGAATAGGCAATACGAATTTTTGTATGTGCAATTCGGAATTTCAAACTCTCCAGCAGTATTCACTAGATTTATAATGGCGATTATGCGAGAACTCATTCAAAATGGGGATGCAGTTGTTTATATGGACGACGTGATTATACCAAGCAGTAATTTTGATGAGGGTTTCATGAAACTCAAAAAAGTACTCAATGTTGCGGAAATGAATGGTCTTCGTATAAATTGGTCGAAGTGCCAGTTGTTGCAGGAGAAAGTTAATTTCTTAGGGTATGTAGTGGAAAAGGGAACTATAACTCCAAGCAAAGAAAAGACACAGGCTGTTGCAAATTTTCCTATACCGCGAGATAAGAAAGCTATTCAAAAATTTCTGGGACTTACGTCGTATTTCCGAAAGTTTGTAGAGGGGTATGCAATAATTGCAAAACCTTTATATGACATGTTGAGAAAAGATGCAATGTTTGAATTCAAAGAAGTACAACATGTTGCATTTCAGCAATTAAAAGCAGCGTTAATAAATGGGCCAGTGTTGAAACTATATAATCCAAAGTTTGAGACAGAGATTCACACGGATGCGAGCAAGTATGGTTTTGGACGAATATTGTTGCAGAAAAACCCAGAAGATTGTTGGTTTCATCCCGTTCAATATGAGTCGTAAGACTAGTCCAGCCGAGGAAAAGTATAATTCATACGAATTAGAAGTACTCGCTGTCATTGGTGCTCTAATGAAATGACGCGTGTACGTATTTGGGCATAAAGTTTAAAATCGTGACTGACTGCAATGCCTTTACAATGACGATGAAGAAAAAAGAAGTTCCATTGCGTGTTGCCAGATGGGCAATGTATTTGCAAGACTTCGATTACCAGATTGAGCATCGTTCGGGTACGAAAATACGTCACGTTGATGCGCTTAGTCGTGTTTCATGCTATATGTTGACTGATAGTTTGGTACATCGATTAAAAGAAGCACAGCTAAGAGATGAATGGACAAAGGTAGTTCGTAGTATTGTTGAGGAAAAGGGATATGAAGATTTCTATATAGAAAATCAGATCTTGTATAAAAACCCAAATCAGGAGTGCCATATCAAATGGAAGCTGAGATTATTCAAATCGCGCATAAGCTGGGTCATTTTTCAGCTAAAAAGACTCAAGATCTAGTAGAAAAGAACTATTTTATTCCGAAGTTGAAGGATCAGGTAGTCCAAGTTGTAGATAGCTGTGTAGAATGCATCATTATGAATGCTAAAACCGGGAAAAAGGAAGGATTCCTGACGCCGATAGATAAGGGAGATAGGCCGTTGTGTACCTATCATATCGATCACGTAGGTCCAATGGAGCTAACTAATAAGCGATACAACCATATCCTGGTTGTAGTGGATGGTTTCTCCAAGTTTGTGTGGTTATACCCGTCTCGTAGCACAGGTGTCGATGCACACCTGCTAATAGCTACCGGTGTGCCGCGCGGAAATGGTCAAGTCGAGAGAATGCTTAAGATAGTTGTGCCAATGCTTTCCAAATTAAGTCATGAGAGTCCAGGAAGTTGGTTTAAGTATTTGGGAAGAGTTCAGCAAATAATCAATCACACCGCACCAAGAAGCACTAAAGCCTCTCCTTTTAATATTCTAACAGGACTTGAGATGCGTATACCGGGCGATCTTGAACTGAACAAATTGATAAAAGAAAGTTTGATTGACGAGTTGGATGACAAGCGAAGAATAGTGCGCGATCAGGCCCGTGAAAACATTCAGAAATTGCAAAAGGAAAACCAAAGAGGATTTAATTTGAAACGAAAGGCAAATATTAATTATAAAATAAATGATTTAGTAGCTATAAAACGTACACAATATGGTACAGGTTTAAAATTAAAGTGAAAATATTTTGGACCGTACAAGGTGATAGAAGTAAAAAATCATGGCAGATACGATGTTGAGAAAGTTGGTGTTGGAGAAGGACCATATAAGACGACAACAGTGTCGGAGTATATGAAGATGTGGGATACCTTCGGGTCTAAGGACGTGCCAGGACAGCCGAATGTGGGAACCCTGGAAGCAGATTCTGATCGCTCTCTCTCCTCTCATTTGTAGCTTTGCAGCCTTGTGTCAGTTGGCCAGCTATGACTTTGACTTTGATTTGACTTTGCATTGAAGCCTAGAAGGGAAACGTTGTGTTTAAAAGAATACTTGAATACATACTTTGTCATAAGAACCTTAATTGTCAACTAAAATTAATCAAATGATAAATAAACTATAATAATTATAAAAACGTATAATAATAATATAAGTAATATTGTGAAAGTTAAATACTTGTACACATATTCCAATAATAAACATTTGTAAAACAAACACTTTTAGAACTCACAATAATAATACAAATAATCAAAGAGACCGACCTTACAAATCAATTTATAATAATCAAGATCAGAATCCAAAACACAACAATAATTTCCAAAATGTAAAATCTAATTCAGGAAACTTTCGATCAGGAACACAAAATTTAAATTCATATCAGAACTGTACAAATCAACAAAGCCATATTTCAAAAATGGAAATCGATCATGTCGAAGTAGATAAAACTAATTGTAGCCAATTTAAAAATGATAATCAAGATCAAAGATTCACTTCTGAATCAATGTCTGAGCCAAATGAAATAATCACAGCCTTGATTGATACTGGTACAACAACTTCCATGTTAGATATCCTCAAATACATGAGCAAGAAATATATAAACAAATTGAAGAAATGCTACAACAGGGAATAATACGTAAAAGCAATTCTCCATATAATGCCCCTTTGTGCCTTGTACCCAAAAAAGCTGATAGCAGTGGAATAAGAAAATGGGGTATAGTTATTGATTACCGCAAATTGAATGAAAACTCAGTAGATGATAAGTTTAATATCCCAAATATAGAAGGTAATTCTCGTTCAGGAACAAGATAGGGAAAAGACAGTGTTTTCTACCCCTCACGGGCATTACGAGTTTAATCGGATGCCATTTGGGCTCAAAAACGCTCCTGCCACATTTCAACGTCTTATAAACACAGTCTTAAAAGAAGAAATAAATAGAATTTGTGCCGTCTATCTTGATGACGTTCTTATTTTTTCCACTAGTTTTTCAGAACATGTTGGCCATATTCATACAATTTTTAAAAAACTTTCTGAAGCAAATCTTAAGATTCTAATCAGCAAATGCAATTTCTTTTCAAAAGAAACTCAGTTTTTGGGTCATGTTTTAACCTCCGAAGGAGTTAAGCCTAACCCAACAAAAGTTAACAGCATTCTTCAGACTAAAATTCCGAGAAATGTTAAACAAATTAGAGCTTTTCTAGGAATCACTGGGTATTATAGAAAGTTCATAAAGGATTTCTCTTAAGTAGCTTATCCATTGATTAAATGACTTTAAAAGGATGCTAAGATCGATGTTAATGAACCCAACTTCATGATTGCATTTGACAAAATTAAAAAGAATCATAACTGAGGCACCGGTACTTAGGTATCCGGATTTCAAAAAGAAATTTCAGCTTATTACTGATGCTAGTAATATAGCTTTAGGTGCTGTTTTGCAACAAGATGGTCATTCTATTTGCTATGCAAGTCGTACATTGAATGACCATGAGAAAAACTATTATTCTATACAAAAGGAATTACTAGCTATAGTGTGGGCAACAGCTTATTTCCGCCCATATCTCTATGGAGTTAAATTCGACATTTTGTCCGATCACCAACCACTTAAGTGGCTGCTAATTAAATATAACGGAAAAGAACTTAATGAAATACTTTATAGATGGCTTGTTAAGCTTAGCGAATTTAATATAAACGTATCATACATTAAAGGAAAGGATAACCAGGATAACCAGCTGACTTTTTAAGTCGAATAAGTAACGACGAAATTTGTGCCGTAAACACAGCTGAATCTTGTAGGTCTTTAGAAAACAATGTTGATGACACTAGTACACAACATACACAGGCTGAAGACTTTGTGGACACAACTATTTTAGGTAATTTAGAAACAGTTGTTAATAGATTTAAAATGCAAATCATTCTAACAGACAAAAAAAACTATGGAGTTTGAATATAAGAATAGAAATAAGAAAATTTATTTAAATTTAAACGATCTCGAAAATACAATGGAAGAAATTTTGAAGAATCATGTCATAAAAGGTAAAGTAGGAATATTCAGTGAATATAACGATCATCAATACAATAAATTTCAAAACAAAATCATCCAAATTTTCGAAGGCAATAAAAATGTAAAATTTGTAAAATGCTCATTTCACGCAAAAGACATTGAAAACGAAGAAGAAATTGAACGATTCCATAAATATGATACTGGTCATTCAGGTATAAACGAAAACAAGGGAGCTCCGCCCCCTGCTCGCAGATCAGTTCAAAAACATAACCCAATCTGAGCACTTCATTTCGCCGCGTAGATATTATTCCAGCGTATAGTCAAGCATTTGGCCACTATTCGATGTGGTTGCCCTTATATATTTAAATAGTTTGATTACATTGAATAAGTAACCCGAGTTATGTAGTCGAAGTTCTTGTTCTCTCTCTTCGCCTACATTTAACAGTGCGAGATTACAAGCTCGATCTAGGCATAAAAGCTCTAAAGCTCTCTCGACTATTCGAAAGCTCAGTACTAAGTAAGACGTGAACAAGACAAGAACATCAAGTGAAATAAATACTTTTATACAAATTAAAATGACAAAGAACATTATTTATATTTAATTAAATGTTAACATATAAATGTTAACAAAATTGGCGCAGCCGACGGAGTAACCAAAAACATTAAAATACCCACTTAAGTGCAGTATTGAGCGAATTTGTGCTTGTATGTAATTCCATACATACCTACCTTGTGCAAAAGTCACATAACTTGAAAAGGCACGTTTTGTCAGAACATACCGGCGTTGACAAAGAGATTCGAAAAAGTGTGTACAGAAGAATAAAAACCAACTAAGTGTTTTTGTGCATCGGATATTTGCTGCATCCCGTACAACTTCGTGTTTAACCTAGAAACATCTTGTGCATTTTCTATGCAGCGTGCCGGCATTTGAAACTGTACTCATCTCTGTATGTATGTGTGATCTCGGAGCGAATTTATTCTGTTTACAATTGGTTCGATGACAAGTTCAGAAGAACGTTTGGCATCGATTAGGGACGAGAACTAACAGAACTAATTCTGTTAGTATATCGTAAGTTCTAAAGAACTCAACGGCTAAATTTTTTTAATAGCCATAGCAAATGAGTTTACCTTATCGTTTGGGGACATTCTTAAGGATTCCCACCACATTCACGAGTACAGAGGAGACAACTCAAGGGCTCTATCATCATTTATTCGTGAAGTGGAGATGATATTTTCATTATTGCCTCCCACATCTGCTGCAGGAGTCTACGTCCTTCGCTGTGTCATCCTCAACAAAATCCAAGGCGCAGCTCTAAATGTTGTGAGAACCATCGAGAATTCCGAGCCGTCGTAAGACGTAAAGGAGTCTTATAATCAACTTTACCAAGAAGCGTTTATGCTAAGTAACAAAAACGATATTACAGAATATTTTAAATCTTTAAGAAGTATAATGTGTAAAATTAATGAAAAATATGAATATGATAATGTAAAGCATTCTGAGTTTAGTCCCAAAAATGTTGAAGAAGCTATGTTAAGAACATTCTTAAAAAATATTGATGCTTCAGTCGTAATTAATATTAAAAATTTAAGAGAAGCTTTCGAGTTATTAGAAACCCCTTCGGTTTTTTAGAACTCAAAATCTTAAAACAAAATTTTCACAAAGTAATGAAAAATCGAACAAAACGGAAAATCAAAACTATCAATATCAAAATAATGTGGGAACCCTGGAAGCAGAGCAACCAAGACTACACGCAGTGGTCATAATTTCTGATCGCTCTCTCTCCTCTCATTTGTAGCTTTGAAGCCTTGTGTCAGTTGGCCAGCTATGCAACGCGTTGCGAAATAGATTTGACTTTGCATTGAAGCCTAGAAGGGAAACGTTGTGTTTAAAAGAATACTTGAATACATACTTTGTCATAAGAACCTTAATTGTCAACTAAAATTAATCAAATGATAAATAAACTATAATAATTATTAAAACGTATTATAATAATATAAGTGATATTGTGAAAGTTAAGTACTTGTACACATATTCCAATAATAAACATTTGCAAAACAAACACTTTTAGAACTCACAAATTGGGGGCTCAACCGGGATTGATCCAAGTTACAATTAAAAGCAATTAAACAAAGTGTGTGAATTAAAACTACAATAAACGGTGCAAGAATCGCTAAACAAGGCGTAAAAATTGAAAGAACAGAGCATAAAGTGAAGGTGTGAGCGAGAAAGCAACACGTGTTTCCGAGAATTCTGGTGAAATTCATATTTTATGTGCGTGCATTGCCATAAGCAACACACACACACATAAGAAGAAGAGCGAAAGCAAAGCGACAGAGAAGATCTATGGTGTACGCAGTCAAAGACGAAGGCGTAAATATTAAGGTGCCCGGATTTGGATTTTTTACGGCTACGCAGGCGAACGAGTCGGTGCGTAGGGAACACCAATACGAGCGGTGAAACTGGTGATCTGTGAGGTATGCAGGCAAGTTGGCTAAGGCGTGAAGCAGAATACAACAAAGACCTGTAACGTAGGCAAGTTGGCAGTACGTTAAGGAAAACGGAAGCAGCGTCGGTGAAGCAGAATACGACAAAGACCTGTAACGTAGGCAAGTTGGCAGTACGATGAGGAAAACGGAAGCAACGTCGGTGAAGCTGATGATCTGTGAGGCACGCGGGCAAGTTGGCTAAGGCGTGAAGCAGAAAGCAGTAAAGAACTGTAACGTGGGAAGTTGGCAGTACGTTAAGGAAGACGGAAGCAGCGTCGGTGAAGCTGATGATCTAAAGAACTGTAACGTAGGCAAGGTGGCAGTACGTTAAGGAAGACGGGAGCAGCGTCGGCATATTCTGTTACGCAGGCGGGTGAACCGGTGCGTAGAAAAGCTGGACGAGATCTCACAGGAACGCATGCAAGGTGGCCGTGCGAAGAGACGAGGTACATCGAGGGAGAGTAAAACAAAAATAGAAGCTGACGGGTGAGCTGCAGTAGAAACTGCAAGTAAAAACTATAAGGTTTGGATGTCGTTGGCAAGTGACAAATCTTGCACAAATATTTGATAAAATTACAGTGTAGTCACGGACGGTGACCCGATTTAATATTGTGGTGAAATAATTTGTCAAAATATTTGATATAACATAAGCGACAAAAGAGAGTAGCCATTGGCAAGCTACAAAAGAGCACAACAGCTACTTAACATAAAAAGAAGTCGTTGAAATTTAAATTTGTAATACATCAGGCAAGCGTCCTGTTAAGTTGAGCGCAGTTACCGTTGAATAACATTTTCCAATTAAAAAAATTCGAAATTAAGAACATTGTGTAAAATGCAAGGAGACGAAATTTTAAGGCTTGTTCTTGATCAATTACGCGCAAAGTTAACTGAGTTGCAGCTGAGTACTGTTGGACGCAAGGCTGAATTTCAGGCAAGATTATTTGAACATTACGGCATTGAAATGGAAGAAGAGGGTTCAGACGATAATATGTCTGTTAACACAGCACCATTGATGCAGAATTCAAATCGAGGTAGACCGTGGTTTACTTTCAAAGATGTAGAGGGTAGCGTCAACATATTTGATGGGTCAAGTTCAATGGATATTGAACAGTGGATGATTGAATTAGAAGAATGCTCTATGACAGTGCAATGGACTGATCTACAGCTATTTGTTCGTAGCCAGCGAGGTATTAACAACTGGGAGATGCTAAAAGATGCATTGAAAGGCGAATTTGAGATTAAATTATCATCAGCAGAAGTGCACAAACGATTGCGAAAGCGACAACAAAATAAAGGTCACACTTTGCATGAATATTTGTATGCATTAATGGAAATAGCAAAGCCGATTGATCTTGAAGGGATACCAGATTCTAAAACAAATAAGTCGCTGTTGTATCAGGCTCGATCAATCAAACAGTTGAAAGTTCAGATAGAAAGCTATCAAAAAGTCCGAGGTTCATATGCATCATCAAATAAATCTGGATTTACAGTGGCAAAGAGAGAGACTGCCGTAGGTCAAGATTCCAGGGAAAATAAAGTGCGTAAATGTTTTAAATGTGGTGCTGAGTCACACATAATGAAAGATTGTCCGAAAGATAATTTCTCTTGTTTTAAATGCGGTAAGTCGGGACATCGTGCTGCGCAGTGTAGGGCCGAGGGACAACCAAAACAAGAAAAGTCAACAAATGTGGTTCGTGATGACAAGTCGGAGTCGAAACCATTGAGCACATTTACTCCTTCTGGTCTAGAATTGAAAGACGTAGTTTGTGGCGCAGTGATTTGCAAAGGTTTAGTTGATACTGGAGCGGACCTGTGTCTCATATTGGACAAGTATTGAGAAATACTTGAACGTTCTCCGCTCCTAAGTCCCTAAGAGCTAGGCCAGAATTACCGTGGGTCGGGTTCAAGCGCTAGCTGTAGTGAGTAATGAAAAGAGTTACCGTGGGTCGGGTTCTAGTTCAACACTAATTTCTTTATTCTCGTATATCGGTTTATATAGCCGGCAGAGGATCGACCCCTTGCCGACTTTGAGTTACAATACAATGTTTCTTATTCTAGATAAATATTATTTTCAGTTTGAGTGACATTATTTGAGTTTCTTAACATAGTTTTGAGTATTTGTAAGATTAGAAATGCTACAATTGCATCGCCACCAATCACATGTGTTAGGACTCGCTTATCTCCTTCAACCCTAACTCGCGGCCGACCTTTCTATTTTTAGTTCAGGTTGGACCACAAGCCGAGTATTTCGTATCTTGTTTCTAGCGAGGGCTGCTCACACATTTCTAAGACTCGCACTCTAAAAAACATATGTTTATTTATAAACATTTTGCTGCGGGAAATATTATTAATTCTAAGCCGCACGGAAATGTACATGTTTATTTATAAACATTTTGCGGCGGGGAATATTTCTTGAATTCCTTCTGATATTGTAATGGACTGTATTTTTAAATTTATATATTAGGGATATTAGGAGCTGCAAAGTTATTGCTCTATTTTGTGTTTTACCGATTTTCCCCCCTCCAGTTTTCCTCCAAAGTGAGGATTTGCCGGGGGAATAAAATGCCCAAACGTCGTTTGAGCTGCTGATTAGAAGTGAGTCATCCCTCCTTCAAGGTTGCCAGACCGTTTGTTGTTGTTCAGCTGTTTGTTGCCAGATCGCCTGTTGTGGATGATCTGTATACCCAGCTGTTGATGTCAACCGAGACTTTTTCTTCTTCCTTCTACGTTGCCCAGATGTTGTCGATTAACTGGGTTGAACACCTTCTTCCTTCTGCGATGCTGATGTTGTATTGCCGTTGCTGCTTGCTGTTTGTCGTCACCTACTAGCTCTCCGGATTTTTTCGTCTCTTATTTCTCTTCTGTGGCAACCAGATGTTGTAAGGATCTGGTTGCTGCGCTGTTCTATGGTATGAACATTGCCGTTGCTGCTGATTGTCGGTTTCTATACTTAGCCGCTGCCACAACAATAGGTTATTCCTCTTTTTGGAACATTGCCGTTGATGCTGATTGTCGGATTTTAAAGTATGCCGCTGCCACAACGCACGGTTGTTCTCTTAAAATTTTGCCGGCACTATAAGTTAACCGGACTTCTTCTAACTTTTCCGTTGCTGCTAGCTAGCCGGTCTCTTTTTATGCCGCTGCTAACAACACACGGTTGTTCTCTTAAAATTTTGCCGGCACTATCAGTTAACCGGGCTTCTTCTAACTTCGCCGTTGCTGCTAGCTAGTCGGTCTCTTCTTATGCCGCTGCTAACAACACACGGTTATTCAGTTCTTCAATCTTTTTTTTTTTACTTCTCTCTATTCGGATTTTTTGAGAGATGATGTTCTCAAGCTAGATTTCCTGATAATCCTAGGAAGGCGTGAAACCAACTTCAAGCAAATTATCTGAGCGTGGATACGTGTATCTCGTATGCCAATCGCTCGATAAACCAAGATTTGAGAAAACTCGGTCATGGCTGCATCTATTTCCCTAAGAGCTAGGCAAGAGTTACCGTGGGTCGGGCTCAAGCGCTAGCTCTGGCGAGCAATGAACAGAATTACCGTGGGTCGGGTTCCGTTCAAGACTAATTTCTTTATTCTCGTATATCGGTTTATATAGCCGGCAGAGGATGGACCCCTTGCCGACTTTGAGTTACAATACAATGTTTCTTATTCTAGATAAATATTATTTTCAGTTTGAGTGACATTATTTGAGTTTCTTAACATAGTTTTGAGTATTTGTAAGATTAGAAATGCTACAATTGCATCGCCACCAATCACATGTGTTAGGACTCGCTTATCTCCTTCAACCCTAACTCGCGGCCGACCTTTCTATTTTTAGTTCAGGTTGGACCACAAGCCGAGTATTTCGTATCTTGTTTCTAGCGAGGGCTGCTCACACATTTCTAAGACTCGCACTCTAAAAAACATATGTTTATTTATAAACATTTTGCTGCGGGAAATATTATTAATTCTAAGCCGCACGGAAATGTACATGTTTATTTATAAACACATATATAAGTCTGTTTATCGGAAAATAGGAATCAGACAGTTAACCGGATGTTCTAAAACTCTTAGTGGTATAGGTGATAACCAAATTCTGACTTTTGGAAGTTTTCTAGTACCAGTCAAAATTGATAATATTCAGATGAAAATTGAGTTTCATGTGGTACCAGACGAAGACATAAGTTTCGAGGCAATTCTGGGGAGAACAATTTTGGACTATGTTGATCTTCAGGTTACAAAAGGTGGGACCGTTCTAACACCAAAAGTTGTGGTTAGTTGTGCGGGAAATAATATAATTGACAGTCAGCGTAGCTCTTGTTTTGTGCTGTTAAATGAATTTGGAAGCA
>JAWNLU010000684.1:0-11958 GCA_035042165.1 Drosophila kuntzei | reverse complement strand
CTCTCGAGCCTATTTGGGGGGCAGAGGCATATTAACTCGCTTATGAGGGATGAGCTTGCAAGCCTGGTGAGGCTCCACAAGGTGGCCGTTGACCTATGCGGCAAGGGGATAGAAAAATCCAATGGCGTCGCGCAAACTACGCCTTCTCTCTCAGCAGAGAAACTGGTGGCCACTGCATGCAAAGGCGTAACAAACGCAGTTGCCTCTGAGTCTAATGGAAATTATATCACGCCGAAGAGACAGAGAGAGTCTACGTTGGAGCAGAGGAAAACTACAGCAAAAAAAACCGAGGAGTCTGGCCCTCTGGAAGCAATGGAAAAATCCTTTGGAGGCCTCCAATAGTGTGCATAGCTCGAAGGTGCTCGAAGCGGTAAAAGGCGCTATGAACGACTCAACGATAACGATCGAATCGATAAGATCGCTACGTGCAATGAGAGACGGCTCGCAGATAGCCACTTTAAACATGTCGGCGACTGAGGCCAAGTCACTTGTTGAACTGGCGAAAATTCGCATCGGCTGGGCTGTGTGCCGGGTAAGTTCTGTATTGCAACCGAAGCGCTGCTTCAGGTGCCATGAATATGGACACTTTGCGGCAAAGTGCAGCAGCGTAGAGGACAGAAAAGGGGCATGCTTCATGTGTGGTGAGACAGGACACGAGGCAAGAAACTGCAGCAAGTCACCTAAATGCTATCTCTGCAAAAAGAGAGGCGAGAAATCGGTGGACCATGCAATGGGCAGCTTCAAATGCTCGGCATATCGAGAGGCTGTAAGCAAAATGAAATGTTAAGATTTATTCAAATTAATCTTAACCACTGCATAGCTGCGCAAGCTCTGATGGATCAAACTTCTAGAGAGGAACGCATCCACGTGGCTATCATAAGTGAGCTACACCACAAAGAGTCCAGTTGTACGTCAACCTGGGTCGCTGACACTAGTGGGGAAGCTGCAATATGGTCGCGCGGAGACCCTTCCACGTTACTCGCCGATACAAAGCAATTAAACGGTTTCGTTCGAGCAAGAGAACATAACTGTTGGTTGAATAGCTGCTACCTGGCTCCCAGCATGCAGCTAAGTGCTTTTACAACTTGGAACTATTGGAAGAGTTGGTGGATGATGCAAGAAGACGCCGTGGAGTCGTCATTGCAGGTGATTTTAATGCATGGGCACAGGAATGGGGCAGTCAGACGACAAACCCAAAAGGTCGAACACTGCTAGAGGTATTCGCAACAATCGACGTTGTGTTGCTGAATCATGGTAACCAGCATACGTTTAGCAGAGCTGGATCCATCGTTGATCTCACGTTTGTAAGCTCGTCTCTTTTCAACGGATCGCAGTGGCAAATTAGCGACGTTTACACTGCAAGCGACCATGCTGCTATTTTGTGCTCAGTACGCAATCGCTCAGGACCTAGAGAAAGGTTAGCACCAATGATGAAGGCATACCGAGTTGAGACTTTCAACATCCGGGCGTTCCAAGTTGCCATACAATCGCTTTTCATCACCGGAAATGCTGAAAGCATGGCGACCCAGTTAGTGGCGCAGCTCTCACAGGCCTGTGATATTAGTATGGAGCGGCGAAGGCCATATGGACGTCATCATGTGCCAACATATTGGTGGAATGAACTCATTGCCAATGCCAGCCAGGCCTGTCTTCATGCAAGAAGACGATATACTCGGTCTCGCGGGAGACACAACTTCGTGGAGAAGCAGATCGAATACCGAAGTGCAAGGCGCTGGCTGAAAAGTGAGATTAGGAAGAGCAAACGGGAGTGTTTTTTGGAGCTCTGCGACTCGGCCGAATATGAACCCTGGGGGAAGGCCTATAAAACGGTCGTAAACGTATTAACGCTGGCAACCATACATCACTTACGAACTCAAGCGAACTGAAGGCAATTGTGGAAGCGCTTTTCCCTAGTAGAACCAGCACCTTATGCTTCGATGCAGATACCTCGCCTTCGGACACTATCGAGGTGGTAACGACGGACGAGGTGCTGGCAATATCCAGAAGCCTCAAACCCAGGAAGGCTCCAGGACCAGATGGCGTACCCAACCGGGCTCTGCGGCTGGCCCTCTCCTTGTACCCCATGGTGTTTGCCGAGCTGTTTAACGTGTGTCTGCAGGAGCATAGATTTCCATCAATATGGAAAATACAATCGCTGGTGTTGCTACCAAAGCCTGGGAAGCCACCGGGGGATCCATCGTCGTACAGGCCAATCTGGCTCCTCGACACTGTTGGCAAAGTGTTTGAGAAGGTGATCTGCTCTAGACTGGAGTCTGCAATCAACAGAGCAGGTGGACTATCCCTGAACCAGTTTGGCTTTCGGAAGGCAAGATCAACGTTGGACGCTCTGGGTATGATTGTCGACATTGCCATAAGAGCTATTCAAGGGACGAGATGGGATGGTGGGACAAAAAAGTATTGCCTAATAGTGACGCTGGATGTCAGAAATGCGTTCAACACTGCTAACTGAGATACCATACTGAACGCGCTGGAAACACTTCAAGTCCCGAAGTACCTTCTGGATATAATACGGAGTTACTTCTCTGGGAGAGTGCTCAAATACGTAAGAATGGAGGGACATGCTTCGCACCAAGGGTCTGCTGGGGTCCCACAGGGGTCAGTCCTTGGACCGCTACTGTGGAACATCATGTACGATGGAGTGCTGCGTCTGACTCTACCAGAAGGTACGCACATCGTTGGCTTTGCTAAGACGTGGCAATTGCTGTAGTTGGCAAGGAGCTGAAAGCGACGGAGGAAGCGTGCAATACAAGCATCAGGCGCGTGCACCGATGGCTAGCATCAGCTGGGTTGGAACTGGCGGCACATAAAACTGAGGCAGCGCATATTGTCGTGGGAAGCAATTCGATCCAATCCAAAAGGGCAATTAAGTATCTAGGCGTTATGCTGGATACCAGATTGTCCTTTCGCAAACATTTGGAGTATGTCCACAAGAAGGCGGCAGACTCGACACGGGCGCTCTCTCGGATTATGCTGAACACCCGAGGACCGAAACAGCAACGGCGTTACCAGGGCCATAATTCTATACGCGGCGCCGGTGTGGTGCAGAGCACTGTCCATGCCCAGCTATTACCGAGGCATCTGCTCGGTATATAGACTCAGCGCCATTCGTGTGAGCTGCGCATTCCGAACAAAACGGAGCTTGTAGTCGAGTCGCGATCAACCCACGGCACGGGAAACAGGATAACTGGCATGTCCCTATCTGAACAGCGTGCGGCTGCTAGACGGAGCAGCATCAACATCGCAACCTGGCTTACGAGGAAGCACGGAGAGGTGAAATTTCACCTCACGCAACTCCTATCCGGCCACGCTTGCTTTCGGAGCTATTTGAAGAGATGGACGGCACACGGTGGAGGATGCGGGCCATGTAATATTCTCGTGTAGAAGATTTGATGCCCATAGACAGAGGCTCGAGGAGGTTATGGGGAGGCCCGTAACCATCACCAACCTAGTCCCTGGAATGTTAGAATCGATCCGGAAATGGAATGCGGTGTCCAGTTTTGCCGAGCTAAGGCGGGCAGAACGCAGTAGGAGAGCGGAATAGAGAGTAGGTGGGGCCAATGCGTCTGCGCAGCAATGCTACGTCGGCTGTACCGCATACAACGGGCACCTCCTACTGCTCTCGCAAACAAACTTTATATGTACTTTAGATATGTTAGCGTTAATAAATCAAAAAAAAAACTCTTTCGCTCGTTGCTGCTGGCGTCGTCGTTTTTTCGCCTGTGGCCCGACGATTTTTTTATTTTTAATTTTTACATTCCTTTGTTTTTTCTCGTTTGTTGTCTTGTTGTTCTTTGGCAACAAGCGCAAAACTCGTCACTTTCACCAGCTTGCTGATTTTGTCGGTCCGACCGCCCGACCGAGTGCTCAGTCTTGGATAAATTGTCCAATTGTCTTAATTGTCGGATTAAACAACTTGATAAATTATCGGTTTGAATATAGCTTGTGTCGTCTCAAAGCAAAGCAAAACAAAGAAAGCGATGCAAAGCGTTGCATTTTCGAGCCAATGAAAACAGTGACAGTGATAATGGGTCAAAAAATAGCATTGTGAGCAAATTGAGCCGCAATCTAATGCACCTTTAATTAAATTGTACCGATCTTCATTGATTCCATCGAACCCGGCCGTTCATCACCACTTTTCCAGCCATTAACAGCAGCAGCAACAACAACAAAAACAACAGCAGCAATACAATGATGTACGGCACAAGGCATACAGAGAAGCATGGACGTAAGCCAAACAAAACAGTACAGAGCAGAACGGTTTGGAAAATATCATTAGATTTGAATTTTGAGTTGCAGGCCTCAGGTACGACAAGGTATTTACTTGTTATTATTGTTATTATTTTTTATTTATATATATATATACATATAATATATATAAATGTGTATGAATGCAATTTTTACTAATGATGCTGCTGCTTCTCATCTGTCTCGCTCTATTTCTTTCACTTGCTCTGCTGGCCCCCAACCCCGGCCCCTTTCTCATCTCGTTTATGCTATAGCAACCAGACTTTTGCTTGAGATTGAAGCACTTTGTGTTGGTTCTTTTTTGAATTTAAAATCTAAATTAAACTGAATTAAATCATTTGTAAAAATAATTATCGAACATTATTGCTACAAAGTGGCTGCGAGCACACTACTAATCATAGCGATCGAAAGGATCATAATCTCATTTGCACCAAAGCAAATGTACATTTACATGCAATTTGGTTTTTAACATTTGAGCGACATTGGGTGAATGCGTGAATCGCAGTTGAGTATTTTCTCAATAAAATGATGGCTCAAATGTCAAAATGCCAATATAAAAAATCCCTCTAACTTATGATTTCTTTTTTCTTTTTCTTTTCATTTTACATTTTTTTTTGCCTATTCATTTACTTATGATTTACTTCAATCACAACTATTGTCGGAAAAAATATACTCCTTCTGCATTATATATTTACAACGCAGATACACACACACACGTTTACGCTGCCTTGACAAATGCAAATGCATAACTGCATTGCATCATCATCATCGTCGTCGTCTACATCTTTCATCACCTTCACTTTCACCGCCTTCATCACCACCTTCTTCACCACCATCATCACTGTCTACATCATCATTACATTCATTACTTTCATCAAAACGAAAAATGAGAAACATTGTCATAGCACGGCAAAGTGTCAAGAAGAGCTTTGCTTTGCTGTTTATTCACAAATTGTTAAACTCAAAAATTTTAAAATTATAAATTGTAAATTGTAGATTTTTGCCCACTGCTTTTCTCGACAATTGTCCCAGTGTCCAACTATAGTGAGAGAATGCACATGGTACAATTGTCGAATTGAAAAAACATAACAAAATTAGGGTGTTCACTAAGTGTTGTATCGTTGTATCGTTGCAAAAGTGCAAGGCACTCCAACAACAATTTGTATGGAGTGTCACTTGCAACGAGAACAAGACCCCGACCCATGACTATGAAAATCGTTGTATCGTTGCAAAATTGTTAAGTGTTGGTATAGGCAAAACTACATGAGAGTGTTGCAAAAGTCGTGAAAAAATACGTTAAATTGTATGGTATTTTTATGTGTTTTTTAGTGGTAAAGAGCAAAATCAAAACATAAACAGCTGTTTGTCATTTGTAACCAATTGTGAAAAGTAAGTAGGGGTTGTTTTTTATTTGTTTGCAAATTGCTTTAAATAAACCGGTTTTTACTTGCAGTGGAAGAAATTAACGCAAAGAAACGGAAGAGAGTGGCCGAGGTGAAGAAGTGGAGAGACAGCGAGATTGTGGACATTCTCACATTCATGCAAGCGCACAGGAACGTAGAGGTAGGAAGTTTTAATATTATTATAATTATTATTATTCATTTTTTAATATTTTACAGAAGCCAACTGCGCAAATTTATTACAAAAAATTGCTGGAGGAGACAAATATCGTTGTCAGCTGGAGCATGGTACGCTTTAAGGTGCGTCACTTGAAAAGCACGTTGCAGAAGGCGGAGGGGTTTAGAGGCTCGACTGGTGCCGGTGTAGAGGACGGTGACAATGAGACAACTGTTGAGGGTTAGATTGAGATTTGTATCGCATTAGAAATTCACTTAATATTTAACATTTACAGAACAAATTTTGAAGATGTGCCCTCACTACCATCAACTGAGTGACATATTTTCGGGCAACAAGGAAATGGAAACGGTTGTCCGAGAAACCATGGTCATTGAGGACGACTCATCGTCAGCCTTGGATGTCACATTCAGTGAGTCAGTGGACTCCCTAGACTCGGCTGCGAGCACCAGTTTTTCATCGAGAACAAAAAAAAAATGTGAAAAACGGCTCTCTCAAAGCTGATGTCGATGGAGACAGAGAGGACAGCGATGCGAAAAGATATGCTGGAATTAGAGAAACAAAAATTTCAGTGGGCAAAAGAGCTGGAGGCCGATAAGATGCGTTTAGAGGAGAAACGCCTCCAGATCGAGGATGAACGCCGGAAGGATGAGTTTCAGCTAAAAAAAATGGAGCTTGAGCAGAAAGAGCGCATCCTAAAACTAGAACTAGAGATGAAATACGGCAAAAATAATTAAATAAAAAATAATACATTTTATTTGTGAGTTTTTCTTATGAAAACATTAGATCATAAATAGATAGTCTCTTGCTTTCAGCTGCCGAAGTAACAAGCTCATTAATTATTAGGTCAGTAGCCAAGAGATCTTGCTCATCTTCCTCATTAATATCCTGGTCGTCAATTAAAATGTTGTGAAGAATGCAGCACACAATTACCCAGTCGCAATGTAAGGTCTTCTGGTCGCTGTTGCTTTGGCGAATCCTGAGACCTTTTAAGCTGTTAAATCTTCCTTTGAGGAGGCCAAAGCAGTTTTCCACTCGGACACGGTATTGGCTATGCCTCTTGTTGAATTTGACTCGCCTCTCCAAGTCCATTGTTCGCGAGTTGCTTCGAAATGGGGTAATTAAATACGTTGAGTGGGGGTAAGCTGAGTCGCCCGCAATCCACTCTTCTCCGGTAAGAAACCGGTGAATATTTTTCCCAATTGTACTGTTTTTGAAAACCTTGGAATCATGATAACTGCCTGGATTCCCAACAACAGCATCCCGTATTCGCAGCTTGTGGTCACATATAACCTGCAGTTTAACTGAATAAATCCGCTGCCGTGAAAAGTAGACTTCGTGGTTGCTAGGTGGCTTCTCAAATAATTTGATTTCCGTCCCGTCAATATAGCCAATGCAATGTGGCAATTCTTGAAAAGTTTGCTCCACAAGCTGATGGCGTTCTGCTGCGTTTGGCCAACAAATGTATTTTGGCATTAGACGCAAAAAGGCAGCAAAAACTCTTTTTGTTACGATATTTAACGTGCCATGAATTTTGCAAGACTTGTTCGTCAACACCACATAAAAATGGATGCTCACGTCGTAGTGTTGCAAACTATCTCTTTTGCAACGATACAACACTTACGTGAACACCCTAAATGTTAAAATTCTATTTCGACTACAGGAAATTCTTCTCCATTGATTTTAGTTTTGGTAAGAAGAATTTGCTGTGGAAAAACAACACATGTTTCACCTATTCTCTCCGCTCCTCATTTCCAAATCTCGTATCATAGCTGATAGCCATCATGGCATATTATAAAAATATTACTGACGCCTCACAAAGCCCCAAAAATGCTAAAACGTGATATGTAAATACATACGTGTAATAATAAGAAATCTCAAATTTAAAAATTTATAAGTCAATTCTGCTCTCTCTCTCTCAAATTAATTATTTAATTATTTAAACTAAAATGAAAATTTAATTATGAAAAACGATAAACAATTGTCAAAAAAAACTGCAAACCAAGTCAAAATAATAACAAAACTGCAAAAATTGTTTTAATAATCTAAATCAAAAAAAGAGAGAGAAAAATACGAAATACAAAATTTAAAAAAAATTTAAAACAATTTAAAAATCAAAATTTTGGAATTAAAAACTTAAAAAACTCAAAAACTTGAAAACTTGAAATTAAAAATTATCATTTTTTTTATTGTTATTATTATTATTGTTATTATCATGCATGTATCCGTGAGCAAATCTCTGCTGTTGTGTATTACTATTGCTGTTGTTGTGATTGTGATTGTGAACAAGCTAATCCAGCTGGCCAGACTGGCTGACTTGATTCAACCATTATTTCAGAATCACTTACACTCGCATTCGCATACATACATGCATACATACATACAACATATCAAAGAGAAAGAAGTACACAATTATATATCCGAAGAAAAAGAAATCAAAAATTCTGGAGGATGCAAAAACGAATCTAGGCGGGACGACCTGAATGCCCCTGTTTCTGCTGTCTGGTCTGTGTTTTTAAGCTTTCCTTTTCAGAAAAAAAATTCCCCAGCCAGCTTTCTTGACTTTTCCGGTGGTATGTCTGGCCGAGATTAGGGCCGTTCTTTGTTTCTGTGCTAGGTGACTTTTCTGATGAGCCGAGATATGTGTCACGAGGGTAATTATATATGTCAAGGGGGGAAAATCTCACAAGAAAAGTATAGATTTAAGAAAGTTATACATTCATATAAGAAATAAAAATTCCAATTGGAAAAGGTTTTAAATTTTCATACAAAAAAATGATTCAAATATAAAAATACGGCAACGGCGGGAAGTGCCCTCGAGCCGATTTGTCTTCCCACACCGTGCCCTTGAGGTGAGGCAATCTGCAAATCCTCTTCTTTCTCACCGCCAAGCTCGCTGTCGTTGCTGTTGCTGAACGTCGCTGTTACTCACTGTTGTCGTCGATACTCTTGTCAAACGTCGATGTTGCACAACGTTGTTGTTGCCGGTTGCTGCTTGTCGTTGTTGTTCCTGGTTGCTGTTGCTGGCGGTCGTGGTTGTTGCTGTTGGCTATTGTTGCCGGCGGTTGCTGCGTGCTATTGTTGTTGCGGCCTGTTGCTGCTGGCGGTCTTTGCTGCTGTGGCTGCACAACGTTGTTGTTGCTGTTGGCTATTGTCGCTGACGGTGGCTGCGTGCCGTTGTTGTTGCGGCCTGTTGCTGCTGTTGGTGATCGTTGATGGTCGTTGTTGCTGCTCGTCGCTGTTGTTGGCCGTGGCTACCGTGGTTGTTGCTGTTGGCTGTTGTTGTCGGCCGTTGCTACTCGTTGTTGTTGTTATCTGGTGCTGCTGGCGGATCGTTGCTACCGTCGTTGCACAAACTGTAGTTGTCGTTGTTGGCTGTTATTGCTGGCGGTTGCTGTTGCCGTTGTTGCAAAAAGTGTTGGCAACGAGAGTCGCCGGCTGCGGTCGCGCGCACACAAAAAGTTGGCGGCGTCGTTGTCTCACGTGAGGCTTAACAATGGTGTGGCGCTGCCGTCGCAGACGCACACACACACACTTTCAAAAGCAACGCCAAGTTGCTGCGGGTGCTCCACTGTCCAAATTCTCTGTTGGCGCCAAAACGAGGTTACCATAAGTAACCAGGCGCCGCTGTTGCCGATCGTTGCTACCCCTGTTGCTCAAACTATTGTTGCTGTTGCTCACACGTGCACTTGGTCACGTGTCTGATTGGCAGAATCCTCACTCACGGTTTTCAAAGTCACTTCGCGTAAAAGCACGTCTGTTCGCTTCTTGGCTCTCCAGAAAAGTGAAGTGACGCCGTCGGCCATTTTTGCAAGCCAGCGTCTCGTGATGCGATATTTCCAGGGTTGCTGCGATGTTCGTGCAGATCGCTGTGTCAGATGGTGGTGTTGCCAGATGTTCATAGGAACTGATTCCGTTCATTCGGTTCTGCTTGTTTTAGTTGTGAAAAATGTGAGGCACGCAGAATGCTGCCTACCAACTTCATGGGTTGTGAGTTTTTCCTCCCGACTCTCCAAGCTTCTGGCTAGATCCTCACTATGAATATTGTTGCTCATAGACTTAATCATTAATTTGGCTTCCAACAAAAGCTTGTAAAAGTCTCCAAAATAAAGCTGCTCGCTTTGCATGATGAAATAAGTAATAGGTGGTCTCGTCGGCAGCCGAAGCTCGTTCGTATGGTCCCTTAGCTTCAGTGCATGCTTGCTTGTTGATGCGAAAGGTTGTGTGCGGACGACTTTTTTTCTCACTGCTTAACCCTTACGCTGAAACAAAAAATGGGCTTTTGCAATTTTTGCCGCAAGCATGTACTTGATGTGAAATTCATTCATGCACCAAAATGTGATGTGAAACGAAAATTGTGGGAGGATAGCGTAGGGTGCAGCATTGGTATAAACTCCAAAATCTGCGATACCCATTTTGATGCTTTCCAGTGGAAATCTGCGCCCAAGAAAGGGCAGACTCATAAAAGGAGGAAGCTAAATGATGATGCTGTTCCGTTTAGCAATAAAGACGAGTTCCTTAAAGAAGGCTACGCCAGTTCGAGCACGCAAACATAGTAAGTTTACCGTTATATATATATATATACTCTTTGTCCTCACTGACTGACTGACTGACTGACACATCAACGTGTAGGCCAAACGGCTAAAGGTAAAGAGCTGAAATTTTCACACAACATAGCTGAGACAATTTCATCGTGCAAAAATACGGTGTTTTGTAAAATTCCACCTGGAAGTGTGTTTACCCGAGGTCAAAAGGTCATGGAATTGCTTTGTATGAAAAACTTTTTTGTTTGTTAAGATATCTTAACCAAACATACAGCTTATATGTTTGGGACTGTCTCTTACATCCTGACCAAATTTGGTTAAAGTCGGATTACTATATCATATAGCTGCCATAGAAATAATCGGATGAAATTAACCTTTAGAAGGGAAAACTTTTTTGCTTCTTAAGATATCTTAACCAAACTTACAGATTAGATGTTTGGGACTGTCTCTTACATTCTGACTAAATTTGGTCAAAGTCGGATTACTATATCATATAGCTGGCATAGCAATAATCGGATGAAATTAACCTTTAGTATGGAAAACTTTTTTGTTTCTTAAGATATCTTAACCAAACTTTTAGATTAGATGTTTGGGACTGTCTTTTACATTCTGACCAAATTTGGTTAAAGTCGGATTACTATATCATATAGCTGCCATAGCAATAATCGGATGAAATTAACCTTTAGTATGAAAAACTTTTTTGTTTCTTAAGATATCTAATCCAAACTCACAGATTGTATGTTTGCGACTGTCTCTTACATCCTGAACAAATTTGGTCAAAGTCGGATTACTACATCATAAAGCTGCCATAGGGAGCGAAGAGAAAAAAACACGACGCACCAGAAAATTCGGTACAAATTGGTCGGCCGAAGAGTGCTTTCAACTCATAGATTGCGTGGAAGAAAGGGCCAATTTGTGGGATGTCACGAATATAGATTACAAAAATCTCAACAAACGTGAGATGGCTTGGGAAGAGATTGCGAAGGTGTTGAACTTTTCAAAAGATAAAATTTCGAATAATTGGAACCTATTGCGTAAACAATTTCGTGTAAGTAAAAACATTCATAATAATTAAATAATAATCATAAAATTTATTAAATAAAACATGGTGTATTTTAGAATGCATATAAAAAAATTCAAGAGACGAAAAGTGGACAGGCTTCAGCTTCTCGAAAAGCGCCAAATCTTTTTTACAACTCTCTGCTGTTCCTTCAACCTATTTTACCCATGGACTCGGGCGCTCGGACATCAAACTATGTGAGTATTATTCAGTTTATTTTTGAATAGCCGCAGGCTGCGTATTGCCAGCATACTTCCCCTTCTTGCGATAAAAAATATTGCTTAAATGTGTCTCGTTTGAAGTTTGCGGTAATGCTAGTCCGTCCGGAATTCAAAGCTTGTAGTTCCATAAGTCCGTTTTCTGCTCCTTGTGCTCGCCATTGTCCTGGTATAGTTTGCCCATTCACTTCTCTGTCGAAATCATTGCAGCTTGTGTAGCGACCATTTCTATCCATTAGAAAGTTGTGAAGTGCACAAATTGCTAACACAATTTTCGTGGCTTTCGATGGATGAA